>JADDOH010016579.1:0-57599 GCA_016648135.1 Agrypnia vestita
GTTTGTTTACATTTTAGAGCTTTTTGATTGGTGGAATTCATTAATTTCGAACCTGTCAAACTTAAAACGTCAAAATTGGCACCATTACAATTTTACACAATAACTGTCAAGATACCAAAATATTATTTCGATAGAAAGATATTTCTTTATATATTTATATATAATGAAATCATTCTAGATAATTTGTTTTCTTATTTTTTAATTACATAATAGGTATATATTGACATATTCAAAAAACAAAGAGATCCCAATTAACTTAAAATGAAAATCCTTTGAATCGTATATACTTCCAGGGGTGACGTATGGAGACGATGGCTTATACAAAGAAAAGTGTAGAAAAGCTCAAATGCACGAAAACGGGAGAGGAGAGAAGGAGAACACGAGGAAAAGGAGAAAAAAAACCCCCCCCCCAAAAAATAAAAAAAAAGAAAAAAAAGGGGGGGGGGGGAAAAAAAAAAAAAGAAAAAAAAAAAAATAGGAAGGGGAAACCAAAACCCCCCAATAAAAAAAAAAAAAAAAAAGAAAAAAAAAAAAAAAAAAAAAAAAAAAAAAAAACTCAAAAACACCTCCCCCCCCCCCCAAACAAAAACGAGCCACGGAAACTTAGAATAGTGGACATCATGGATCGTGTAGCGAAGCTAAAATGGTATTGAGCAGGGCATGTTGCAAGGCTGGATGCTACAAGATGGACTCCAAAAGTTCTGAAGTGGAGATCTTGGGAGAATAAAAGAGGCGTCGGAAGACCTCAAAAGAGATGGGCCAACGATATAGCCGCTGTGGGGGGGAAGAAATTGCTACAACCAGCAAACAATAAGGAAGGATGGAAGAGTATGGAAGAGGCCTATATCCAGCAGTGGAGTGAAGAAGGCTAAAGAAGAAGAAGAAAGATTTGCAAATCAGCTTTGATTCTTATGTCTGGGAAGTCCTAGTATTAGTGTTTGGACGAATCCGGTCAATATTTCATCATTCTGACATTAAGCGTTCATTGTTACTTACGGGAAATGCATTCAAATATTATAAATACATGTAATACGTACAAATAAGAAAAAAATGTGTGAACCTATCTTAGAATTTCGACCTTCAATTCTGGGAAAGAATGCAATATTTTTAATTTTTCTTTCTCATGCTTACGCCGGAAAAGAGGCGTTGTAAATCCAACACAATAAGATATAACTCGTATCGATAGCCAAAAGGAAGACCTCGCTGGAGTTCTGGCAATAATTTTATTTATTAACTTTTTGCACGCATTTAACAATGGGGTGTTTATTTCCAGTTGGCAATTTCTTCCAACCAACTGCACAATGTAGTTAAACAGTTGAAATAGGTGTCCGGAATAAAATATTATGAATGAAAAATGACTACATTAAAAATAATCGATAATCGCTTTCCCGTGAAAGCAAAAGCCGCAATTTGGATACCAAACATTTGTGCATCCATACGCACTGCAAGACTTGACAATTTTTGAATTATTTAATAATTATGGTACGGCAGAATTCCAAAAAATCACAACACCGTTAGGTATTGTATGAAGTGGAGACCATAAAAAATTCACTACTGCGCTACTCGCACACAAGGACAGGAATTATTGCGTGCAAAAGTTCAATACCTAGCACTCCATTTGGGTTTAGGTATCTATATGATTCCAAATCTGAAAATCTTTCGTTTATTTGAAGGGACATCTGTAGTCTATTCTCGTGAACTAATAGTACACCACGATTTCGCAGCTGATATATATCTACCTCTATATTTTAAATGATTATGAGGATTAGATGATTATGAGGATAGCCCCATGATAACGAGACGAATGGGAGATGGATTGGGACAAGAAGGGTTAAACTAGGTTTTGTCCCTAACCCTGTTTATTCTGGTTCTAAAGCTCTCGGATGAGCCTGTCTCCTGGAGAGCGTGTCTCCGAGTGGCGGATAAGGGAATGTCCAAATATACGTCTCCTTTGAGCAGGAGTGAAATAAAATAGCTCCCGCGGACCAACAGGCAGGAGACGGACACTCCTAATAAAACCCCTGTCTTCGGGCTTCTCAAAAATATTTGGAGTGAAGATCGGGACAGCTCTGTGAGCTTGAGCTGGAGTAGGGGAGCATAGTAGGAACGGCGGCGAAAGAACCGTTAAGGTCAACAGCGACGCCCACATCTTGAGAAGGTGAAGACCTTGGCGCCACCTGACGCCAAGGTCTTCATCTTTCCCATCTGGCGACCGGCCGTAAAAACACTTGCCAAACCAAAAGCTCCTTGTACGGACAACCCAGGATAGAGGTCCTGACGCCTTCGCGCAAGGAGGCCCGACCCTGAACGAACCGAGGGGCAGGGAGAAGAAAAGACGAAAAAGTCTACTTTTGAAGATATTTGATATTTGGGGCTTTAGTTAAACACGCTGAGTTTCTTCAGGATCTTTTATTGCGGTAACTATAAATCCCGCGTTACAATGATACGGAAAATATAACTTATAGCAATGGCCAATGGCGATCGAGTCTCAAAACGAAAACAGTAATAGATCTGAGGAACACATGTCACGATGAATGAAAGAGACAGAGTATGAGAGAGAGAATGGTCATATAAGGACGCGTGCCTGGACGACGTTTGGGCGCGCGCTTTTTTGTATAGGAAATAATAATGAGAACATAACATAACATAACAATGAGAAAGACCTTGTGTACTCGATCGACTATAGGGCGTCTTGTGACGACAGACAGTGGCGAAAACTACTGCATGAAAAGACAAAAATCCTCATAATCATTTAAAATATAGAGGTATCCATTACCAGCTGCAAAATGGATATATACTACTAGTTCATGAGAATAGACTACAGATGTCTCTAGCATAGTACTTTTAAACAAACGAAAGGTTTTTAGATTTGGAACACAAATAAAACTTTCAAAAATTTGATAATGTGTGGATGGTACAATGGAATTGGTGAACTTGCATTGTATAAAGTGAACACTTAAGCTAGATCATATAGATCATAAGCCCTATGATAAAAACCCTGAAAAAAATCCAATTGGAATGTTTTCCAATTGGAATTCGAAGGTTTTTATTTTTTTATTCGACTTATATAAAGGGAATGAATTTTTCATATTCGATATAAGTTACTGTAATGATAGTCCAACGTTGTACAAAAAATAAGTCAGAAATATTGAAAAAAAATGCAAACTTTGATGTCGCATATCTCCATAACTATTGATATTAGGTCATAATAGCTTGAGCATTTTCGACTCATAATCAAGGCCTAATATAGTCCTGCGAGGTTATTAATGTTTTACAAATAACCCTGTATATGTAAATTTGGATTCTTAATAAATAAGAAAGTTTCGTCTCTGTGAGACTTCTCCAATTTAGCTTTATTTACAAAGATCCTCAATATAAGGTATTGTTTGGAAGGCACGTGCTTCTTCTTTATACGCCATCTTCTGGAGGTCCCTCCTATACCGCGTGCCCCTGGCGGCCGCCTAGTCCGCCCACCGTTTAATCCGCCACTGGACGTGTCTAATTTATTTAATTATTTTTTATTCACCGGCGCGAGGAGATTATTTTCGCGAAACGATTGCGAAATTAGGTCCTTCGTTCTGAAAGTGAACGCTCCGAAAGTGAGTTTGTTATTTCATTCAATTTGACCTACGACGGAAATGCGTCGGTGTAAGGTTTACGATGTCGGCGCTCCACTGCGATAAACAAATTTGGCTCCAAAAACCTGTCATGTGGGCAGACCAATCTGCACCGTGTCCTACTTAGATCGTTTACTAATTATTTGATAAAGTAAATTGCATAATAATTACCGCGCTCGTGTCGAATTTGAAAAAATGAGATAATTTTAATGTCGCTGGCGATGAATGGCGCGCGTAATCGGAGAAATTGTGTGGCGGAGCATTCGTTTCGTTGAAAAGAGATCACCAATTGAATGAAGTTATGCAGAAAGCAGCCAGCCACAAAAACTCAAAATAAGATAAAACCACTTTTGTACGAAAATAGAATAATCAAATCTACACGAAACCTAGAATGTTCTTTACTTCAAAAATTTATAAATAATAGGTATACCTATATGCCGATTTCTAATAACTGCAAAGTGAATTTAAAAATGTAGATTTTTAGAAATTTTTACGTTTTTTCATCTGTCTGATCTTATTATGTCAAATTTGCATTCTGCAGAAAACAGCTAGAGTTAATTATCTATGTATTATGAATATCTAATAATTCAATTTACATATGTAAGAGATTTTAATTATCACCGTGTGAATATGTATTTTTTTAAACTATATAATAATACTAAATATATAACTAAATAACTGTTTTCTAGCTGTTTTCTGATGAATATGTTTTAAGGAATAGTCATATTAAAAGGTGTGGGCGCTTTCTACAGATTTTAAAATGTTATTTTTGCTATCAATAAATATTTCGGCAGGCAATTACTTTGAATTTTTGTATAAAGGCGGCTTGGCTGGTTTTAGTAGAACATAGAATTGACCTTACTCTGTCCGATGACATCAATATGTCATTTTTACCAAAATTGTGGCCTGGCGCTTTTCTGCATAACTAAGTTCAATTCAATTACGGCGCGTATAGGCGGGAGTCTTGTTTCGGAGATTCGCCTCAAAACTCAAAAGTTGTTTTAGGACAATACATTGAATGGCGACTGGAAGAGAATCGATTACTTTAGCACTATTAAGGGGTTGCATCCACCCTGGCAGCCTGAAATTTAGATACAACTAGTTTTAACCTTATTATATGTATTTTGGCCGCCAGTACATGCTGTAAGAATAGCGGTACCAAGATTAGACTAGCGTTTCGATAATGTTAGTGATGGACATTATTAAATAGAAAATTATGTGATTTTTTTACTACTTATTATACCTCATTATTATTTGAGCCATCTGGTAGAGTTATCGAAAAACATTGTTACATATATTTTGATTAATGGTTAATACAATGACATACTTAATATAATTTTAAAAATTGAAATCGGGGACTATTTTCGAGACAATCTAATATTATTAAACAAAATTGTCGTAATTTTTGGGCAATTCAATGAATTGAAAGCGTCTCTATAAAAAGGGTCTATAAGCAAAAATTTTTCAAGGGAGATAAAAAACACTTGGTGAAATAAATAACCAGAATTTCAGTTTCATTTTTATTTTCTAATTTTCATTTGCTAATTATGGACATTGATTTTACGTTTTCTATATATATCTATATTCATCGTTAAGCAATCCCAGTGACATCTTCGATCTGTCAACATCCTTCATTTTTGTTACTACCAGATAATAATAGATGAATGTAGACCCTTTTCCAACATTTGAGGTCGAATTTCAGTAAGATTGCCAACTTTTGAAGTCGAATTTCAGTAAGATTGCCAACTTTTGAAGTCGAATTTCAGTAAGATTGCCAACTTTTGAAGTCGAATTTCAGTAAGATTGCCAACTTTTGAAGTCGAATTTCAGTAAGATTGCCAACTTTTGAAGTCGAATTTCAGTAAGATTGAGTGGTAATCGTGAAAAATAAAATACCGCACACGGTGCATACTGTTATATAGATCTTTTTAAAACAATAACATCACTTTGCGACCTGATGTAGTTACTATACAGGGTTATTTGGAAAACATTAATAACCTCGCAGGACTATATTCCTGCCTTGATTATGAGCCGAAAATTTTCAAGCAGCTATGAATAGTTACGGAGTTATGCAATATCAAAATTTGCATTTTTTTCTCAATATTTCTGACTTATTTTTTACAAAATGTTGAACTATCATTACAGTAACTTACTTCGATTACGAAAAATTCGTTCGTTTCTATACAAGTTTTGAATAAATAAAATGATAAAAAAACTCATAAACTTGGAATGTTTTCCAATTGGAATTGGAAGGTTTTTATTATTTTATTTGACTTGTATTAAATGGAATGAATTGCTCATATTATATATAAGTTACTGTATTGATAGTACAACGTTTTACAAAAAATAACTCAGAAATATTTTTAAAAAAATGCAATCTTAGATGTCGCATATCTCCATAATTATTGATATTAGGTCATGGTTGATTGAACATTTTCGACTCATAATTAAAGCAGGAATATAGCCCTCCGAGGTTATTAATGTTTTACGAATAACCCTGTATATACCCTTTTTTGGGGACGTCTTCAATAGGCATAATGACAGTATTAAAGTATAAGTGATTTTTAGAGAAGAAAGTATTTTGAAAGGATTCTAAAAAACGATCCCATTTTAATAAACACATTGAGATTAATAAGATTTTCAATAAAATAAAGTATAAAATTGTGCAGTCCGCCATTTTAGTTGAAACACCGGTCACAGCGAATGACGTCACGCCTTAGTACCCATCACCGTGTCTTTCAACCGTTGTCGTAAACACAACGCAATGTTTACCAAGGCTTGACGTCACGTAGACGAAATGACAGCTGCGGGCGTTTTTGCGCGAAATTAAAAATAGGCAGATGAAAATGCAATTATTTGCGGAAAACCTTAGTTTATTATTGAAATAATGTTATTTTCGGTAATAGTGGATGTATACCTACATTATAGAAGATTATTTCAAAATCTGCCTTCATGCCTATTGTATGTAGTTACAAAATACAAGGATACAGAACATTCAAGTGGTCCTTTTTGAAAACAACATTTAACCAAGTTTTTGCTGATTAACAAATTTACACAATTGTGCCCACTCGAATTATTTTCTAGTTTTGGATCAAGGTTTCCGATATTCGATGTGTTGTTGTGCGATTTTTGTTAATTTCAAAATGGCTTCGGTCACGGCATTGACTTTATCGAAGCATTCATAATGGTCCAAATTCACCGAAACGGATGTCATCTGCGAAGTACGTTGATATGACACTCGAAGGTTAGCCTTGTTAAGATGTGTCATCGATAGTTACGAAAAAACTACCTCGCATTCGATACTGCGGATGCGAGTTTTTACAGTCATTTTTTCTTGTTTTTGTTTTTGTCGAATGCTTGTAATTTGACGACTTATTTGATTAGTATTTGGTAATGAGATCTGCTATTGTTTTTTAATGATTTTTCAAAGTTAATATAATAATTTGTCATACATAACAATATAATAGTGTGCAGCGGTTGGTGAAATGCCGTAAAACTACTGGTGGCCCCGTGGCGAAAGGGAGCTCTCCTGAAGAGGCTGTGATATGACTCCAGCGAAAGTCTCTACTTATCCATATATATATATATGTATTATTTCTGTGTTATTTCAACATATAGATATTTATATAAATCGTTAGTACCAAAATGTCATCTTTGTGTGATTTTCCATTGTTTTTTATAATGAAAAGTGATACATCTTCATTAAATTTGTATATTTTTCTTTTGTTAAATTCAGTGCAAGAATATCCCTTTTAAATGTGACTTTTGTAATATGCGCCTACGCGCATATCTTTGATATTTTTAATTCCAGTTTAGTACAATATAAAGATTTCCTAATAAAAGCTCTACACCCTGCCGTCCTGAATTCATAATGCAGTTACAAACCAAATATTATGCCTATTTATTTAACCTTGTATATATTTCACATCTCTTTTTTCTAAATTATGTTTTATCTTATATATTTCACACCTCCTTTTCTAAATTACTGTGATAACTTTAAACAACTATCTATAGTATTATATATTGTCAATTCTGTAATGCTTTGCTGTTCTACTTTTTGGATTTCTTGTATATATTATTATGTAAAAGATACTTCTGTGCCGTATATTGAAATAAAAAAAATATATAAATAATAATGATATTATGCCATGTTGATATGCCAATCACTTTTAAAACTATTTGAATTACGAGAGTAAAAAACTTTAAGTCACATTAGCTCAGAATGCATATTTTGAAACGGTATATACATATATTTCAAAGATATATCAAGAAATAAGGTTTTACCGGTACCTACTTTTAAATATTGCAAGGAAAATAAGTGTGGTTAAATATGAGAATTTATACACATAATATCTATTAAAATAAAGGATTAAATATTGTAGATAATAAACAATTAATATATCCTGGGAGGAATTGACCAGTTAGCAAGGCAAATGTTGACTAATTGTTATTAGTGACTTTCAATTGTTATTTTATTGATGGATTTTTAATGTATTGTATATATTTCGATACTTATAATATTTAAACTCTCGTGCTCTTATTTCTACAAGAAGAATTCTGAAATATTATATTCACTATATTGTAATTAATTAATGCTATGATTCTGTGATATAAGTATATAACAAAAAAAATGTATTACACCAGAAATATGAAATTTTCTCACGAATTGTTCAAGACCAAATCCATTAAAATAAATTATCACATGATTATTGAATATTTTTATGAGTTCCGAAAAATGCCAATTTCATCGTAAGTAGCAATCAACTTCCTCGTTGTTTTTCAATTCTAAATCATCTTAATATACCTGTTATATTCTTAAACCGGTCAATAATAAACATAAACTAGTAATTGAAATTATTATCATATTTTAAACTTATACTTATTTTTTTTAAATACGGACAACAGAGGGCAGAATATTCCAAGTGCCGGTTGAATCGACTGATTTGTAGTAATTGTTCGTTTAAAGCATAGATTTTTTTGCAAAAATGGCTCTGTTTGAAACGAAGTTGATACAACTGGATCTAAGGGCCAGATTCGAGGAGTAGATATCCCTTAGAATCAGATGTGACCAAGGAGAAGCATCTTCTTCATTATATCAAGCGACTCATACCAGATCCTCATCAGAGATCAAACACACGTGTAGGGAGATGATTCATGCTGACTCAAAAAGATTTAGATATCGTGCATATTTGACCCAATTCAGTGTCATAATAATATCTAGTCGACAAAATAATTTAGCTAGGTGGGTCAAATTGCTACCCTAATATCAGTAAGACGAGTCAAAACGGTCAATAGATTAAAGACACGATACTGCAAACGAAGTGAGAACACAGAGTGGGTATATATATACACGAGCTGGAAAACAATATACAGTAGAACCTCGATTATCCGGACTAATTAGGGATGAAGGTAGTCCGGATAGGGACAAATCCGGATAATCGAAAAAATTATTACGTCATTTATTGACACATTTCATACGTTGGATTTTTTATTTTTAAATATTAATTAAGGTGTTTTTATTAAAAAAAAAAAAATTATTAAGTGAGTAAAGCCCCAAAATATGGAAATAAACAGAATATACTGTTTAAAATCATCTCTCTATATATATTTAAAAAGATGTTTTAAAATAAAATAAAAATGTAAAAATTTGTTGCACATTTAAAACATTATAACTTTATTAATATTGAATATTTCTTCATTTCCTTAGTATGGATTCAAGATACTGAAGTAAACTTTATACGAATAAAAAAACATATTATGCGTACGTATAAATATTCATTAAAAATTAGCGCCAACTAGGACACTAAAAACGCTTTTTTTGCTGCGGCCTGTCGATTAATGCTTATATTTTATTAATTATTGTTTATTACTTTGATATAATAACAAAGGTTCTATCTAAATTATTGCCCTAAAAATGCAGTCTAGAGTATACATACTGATGTAAATGAATAATTAAACCCACATTTTCGTAAAAAAAAAAACGCTGAAATATGCATTTGCAGTGAATGTCCAGCCTTAAAGCTAGCTTTTCTTTTTGAAGCTGCCAAATCGCAAATATGTTTAGGACGTATTGTTTATTTAGACGATCCGGATAATCGAGGTTCTACTGTATTATAACATCAGCGGGCCGAGTACAGCCTTGCTATGCTCTCGTTTTGGGAGGACCTCTCGCCTCGCGTGTTCTCAGTCTTACGCTGTTATCTTACCTGCACATCTTCACTTGCTCCCGGAGCTCATCTAACCGCAACACTCTTTCACTGCACCACCACGCCTGACCCTAAATATTAGTGATGCAACCAATACTACTTTCATGAATACGAATACGAATACGAATATCAAACCTACTATTCGGCGAATACGAATACGAATACGAATATCAAACCTACTTTTCGGCGAATACGAATACGAAAAATTCAACAAGGTAATAAATAATAGAGTCCCCGAACAAAACAAAATAAACTCGTCTCAATGGACCGGCTTTGTTTTGGGACGAGTTCACGAACAAGTCATGCACACAAATCTATATCTTTATTCTTTATAGCAAAAATAAACAAATAAAGTTATACCCATTTAAATTTAACTTACCAGATTTCTTATCGAAATGTTTCCAAATGTCACTTTTTTCACGCTTACGAGAGGTGCATGTTATTAGATTCATTGTAAAATTATTTTATAAGAGTCAACACTTTTACACACAACGGAAATAAAATGGAATGAACAATACGTATTACAAAACAAAAACTACATGGAATGGGCACCTAACCTTTTTAAAAACCCAAAAAAACTAGATGAAAGAACTCATGTTATGCTGTGAAACAAGAAACAAGTAACAATTGACAGCTTGAGTTCCATAGAAAAAATAATTTGAGAACTCAACAAATCCATTCATTCAATGCAAGGGGAATCCCCGATAATAGAAGTGTGTTCGGATACACGGATACAGTTAAACTGATGATGTGATGTGAGTCAAAGTAATGATATTCGGTGAATACGAATATTCGTGATGATGTTCGTGATGATATTCGGCGAATACGAATATTCGGTAAATACGAATATTCGTATTCGTATTCGTTGCATCACTACTAAATATGTGATAATGGTTATCATCATACCGGCATCTTCCGCGCTGTTGACTGGATCATAGTCGTCTCCGGACGGGACCGGCTGAGGCTTGGTGTGTTCCGTTACAGGTTCTGCGTACGGTGGTCTGCAGCCGTTTCCATGGCCTTGGCCGCCCCACTGGCCGAGGAACAGGCCGAAGGTTCGGCCCTCGGGAGCCACCCTGTTCGCGGCGCAGGGCCGAATGTTCAGGGTCGAGGATCTCGAAGCCAACACGAGAACTAGCAAGGTTGTCTGCAAAAGAAAACAGAATATTTATTTGGACATTTTTCAAATTTTCGAGGGCCGACAGATGATCGGGAAGGCACGTAAAGTTATAAAATCAATTTATAGAAATGTAAACATCAAACGATTTCGCTTATCTCCTTAACGTTTGATAAGTGTAAAGACAATTTAGTATTTAAAATTGAACGAAGAATAATCCTCCGAATCCCAAGACACCCTGTATAATGTCCTCTATTTTTGGAATATTTTCGTATATTTGTGGTTGTCCTACCGGCTTCTATGTATTTCTAATTTATTCTAAAACGTCCAGTGTTTTGGAAAATCCTCGATCATGTACAATTAGTTATAGTTTTAGAATCTCGTGAAACTATGTTCTGTCTTTAAATTATTAATGATTCATTATTATTATTCAATTATTAAATTATTTATGTGGAAAATATGTTTTTTCATAAGGATAAGCAAGTATTACATCTAAAACCAAATTAATTAATCAATTAGAAAGACATACAGAAAGATCAAATCCGTGAAAAAATATTTGGCTGCTCCCGGAATTCGAACCGCGGATCTCCTCCTTTTCGGGGCAGGCGCGTTCTTCAATTACGCTATAATTTGGATTTAAATTTCGTAGAACTTTGTTCTGAAATAATTGCAACTTCACAATAAGAATGTCTTCTTGAATATAAGGATTACATCGTTTATACATCTGTAATTATTGATACAATAATAATAATTGTTGTAATTGATGCAATAATATTGTTTTATTATTTATTTTATGCAATAGAAGTAGTAAGGATCTGATTGTGTTAATTTAAACATTTTTTAGCGTTATACCTACAATAAAATTATGGTCAGATCTAGATTTCCCATCGATAGGAGTCAGACAATAAAACTACAGTATCATTACACGAAACATTTCACAACAGTCTTGCCAATATATTTAAAAAAAAATCTTTTTACAATTTATATATAGGTATCATTAAACATTTCAAATATAGGAAATATTTATTACACTGTCTCTTTGTACTTTGTCAGACTCGTGTATAAAAGAAGGAGTACAGGTACAAGGTATAAATATGCATTTCAAAACAGTTTCATAATTATATTACGTGTTTATTAGGTGTTTGTATATATGTTTTTTTTGTTTTAATTATAATTTTTTTCTGATCGTTTGGGGGAGATTATTAATGAATTTAATACCAAGAAAAGTAAAATGATTTTGGATAGTGGCAAAATTAAATTTTGGTATGTTAAGTATATCTCTAAATCTTGTAGATCAAAAATCGCTTCTTGTGTTTAATGTATTTTTAATTTACAAAATTTGGATTATTGAATTTTTTTGCATATATCTATTATTTTTGTTACTTTGAATTCTTCATATAGTTGGGCACTTGGGTAGTAATTTTTTTTCTTTAGAATTATTTTAATTATCATTCTTTGGGTAGTTTTTAATTTTATCCGTGAGTATTTTTATTTGAAAATATATACACATAAGCATTAATATTTTTTCTTTTTAAATAAATAATGATAATGTTAATTAATTAATAATCGAAATACATTTTTTTTCATAAACTTAACTATTTATACCCACAAAATGTTGGTTAGGTTAGTATATAACCACTTACGGAGATTTTTAGTCTACCGGTTTCGAGACGTACCCGTCTCTTTGTCAGGACAACCGGTACGATAGCATGTAAATAGCACTACACACCACAACCATAGTATTTTTCACAACTAACACTTTCCCAAAATATTCCTCACATGAGTGTTAATCTAACCGAAGGCTAACATGTACTAAGGTTCCTACCAAAAGAGATAAAGAATTTGAAGGGTGGGGAGAGTGAGACAGGGTGAGATCTCAAGGGGATGTTAATAAGCCTTGTGTTTTACCCAATAATGCCGAATCAAGTAGAATACTATGGGTAAAGTTTAATTGATTATTAAGTAGAGGAATATTGTTTTTCATGATTAAACTTTAAATTACATATTATTTAGTTTTAACCCTTTTTTATTAGTAATTAATATTTGTACCCCAGTTTCAATATCAAAATTATGATTGGACTCTACGAGATGATTCAAAATTCGGAGAAGTTATTTTTATTAAGACATCTCAATGTTCTTTAATTCTTAGGTAGGTACGTTCGTATCGTAATTTACATATCGTAATTTCGCGATATTTTTCCAATTTATAATTATATCCTGGGGGGCTGATTGGTTGAAGTGCATATTGATGTCTTTGCTTTTTATCCTATGCGGATATTGCTGTATTTGCTTTTAGTAATGATTTCAAACATTTTTTATATTTTGAAAGGGATGGATCTATATTTCCTATAAAATCTCGAATTAAGTACATTTTTAAATAGTAATCCTCAGTGACTGAATTCAGACATATATTTAAAAGTTTTTGGATAAACAGGGTGTAACAGAGCTAGTCCACAATACTTTACAGGTGGATTCCTGCCTTGATTATAAGCAAACATGACCTTATATCAATAGTTATGGAGTTATGCAATATATGAATGCCGGACTATGTACAACTCCTACTCTAGGCAACTCAAAACAGTGGAATGTGATTGCTTAGATGGTTGGCAGGGGTAACACACTAAAAGACAGTGTGGGGTATCTAGGCCTACCCGGACTCTAGTCCATCGAGTGTACCAAATGGACCAATCGCGATCGAGACAAACCACCAATCAGAAGCCCGATGCAACCGGCGAGGTACCGGCAGGGAGCATGCGCGCTCTGTTAAGGAGCCTGTACACATTGGCCGAGGTTGGCCCAAAGTAAGGTTGGCCCAATGTGTACAGGGCGTTTTGGCCGTGCGTAGAGACGTTTGCCAAACTTGGCTTGGTAGTCGGTTTTTCGAGCACACATCAAAAGAAAGAGGCGTGGCTCAAGTTGTCAACTTTTTTTACAAGAAATAAAGTATATTTAAGAGAAGAATATTAAACAGTATTTTAGAAAAATGAACAGTATTTTATTTATTTAATGTACATATTTTTAGAGCTTCTCGCACAACTTATTAATTTACACTCTTTTTAAAAACTTCATACGCCTCACCACAATTATGACTAAAATTAAAATAAATGAGGAGCTCATTTTTTATTAAATTAATATTTGCTCTATTTCTATCCTCCCGCCACTTTGCATTCATTACTGAAAAAATTCTTTCAGTAAATGCTGAGGTGGCGGGAACAGAAAGTAGATATGAGACAATTTTAGTAATATTGTTAAATTCTTTTGAGTTGTTTACTAATAAATGGCTCCACTTTTGGCCAGTACTCATTTCAAGAAAATCTTTGTCTTCTGATACTTTTTTATAAATTACTTTGAAATTTGTTAATTCTGAATATAAATCATCCATACTAATATTTCTGTGAGCGTTTCAGTGTGAATAATTTTGATGCTGAAAACAGTATTTTGCATACTTTATTTTTGTTCAACAGTAAAAAGTATAATGTAGTGAAAAACAATATGATACTGTTTTTAACAGTATAGTTGGCAACCCTAGGCTCAGCCGGCAACGCGCAACGCGCTTCGATCATTGCGAGGTTCGCCGACACCGACGTTGGCTAATGTGTAATCGCTGTCCGCCATTTTGCGAGGTTGGCCGAGACGTTGGCTCTGCCGAGGTTGGGCCAATGTGTACAGGGCCCTATACATCCTGTATAAGTCTTCGCTTTTATACTCCCATATGACCAATAGGGTGAGTACTAATTGTACTAATTTTTGATGTGTAACATCTTACCTCTCGCTTTCCTGCATTCTGTGGAAAAGATTTCGTGAATAAGGACGGAAATGCGTAACAGGAAATAAGACGCCGGGGAAGCGCGCGCAAATTCTTGTGACCAATGAGCGCGCGCGATGGAAAAAAATTATCGTTTATAAACAAATCAATATCCAGCAAGTGCCATCACAGCGAAGACGTATACTACCGGTCAAGGTTTGTGATTTTGTATATATGTTACGTGGCTGGTGTCAAGCGTGTGCATGTTGCAACTTTGATATTTTTGGCTTATATCTTCGAAACTATCCAACAAATACTTAATTTTTTTTTACATTAGGTAATGTAAACCATAACTACCCTTAATGATTCACATTCTTAATGTTAATTTAATTTATGTGGTTATTTTAAAATATTAATTCAAAGTCTTCGTACAATATGCATAGCGGCACACTATCGCCATCTATGAAAATATATGCATGTAGATATACGGTACCTATCTAGTCCAACAAAATTCAATAATAAATAAATGCACATACATTTTCTTCACTTGTATTTACTAATTAATATATTGTATGTTATTTGTATTTACTAATTAATTATATAGGTATAAGCTTTTTAAAATTTCGATGTTAATTTCTTTGATGATATTTTTAATTGTGAGATGTCAAATGTTACACGTCATATGCGACTACTGTAAGGCTCGCTCGTTTTTTATTTTATTTAAGTCTTTTTACTCCCTTTCTTTTAACTCGTGGCGTCTGATTGCTCGCTTGTCTGACGAAAAAATTTGGATCGATTTTTAATCGTTTTACCGTGATCCAATCGAGCTGAAACTTTGCAAGCAGACTCGTGGCGACGATCAAGAAGATCTATCAAATTTTCGTCAAAAAAATTAATAATTATAGTATAATTTTGGATTTTTCAAATTTTTAATGTTTTTTTTTTATACAACTCAGTAAGTTGTATGAAAATACTCCGACGCATCTGGTAGACACGAAACCCGAAAATGAGAAAGGGAGTATTATAAAAACTTGGTTTCTATGGGTTAGTTTTTTATTGTTGTAGTAGGAATTATTTTGACTTAATTTTAAATCTTTGACGTTGCTTTCATTATAACACGGTACGTGACACGCAAAAATGTCCTTGACGCTTACGGTTTCCGATTTAGGTTATTGATTGTCCGTTTAATATTCCAAGTGTGCGATGATTTCCAAATAAGTGCGCGATATTTCGAAAGGTTTGTTACGCGGCGTAAATAGTGCTGGGAAAATCCTCGGCCATTGTGTCAGCCAGACAGCGTGACGAGTTAACTTCTGCGTTAACTATATCCATACCATTAGGTGTATTACTCTTATTGTATTAATGTTATGCAGAGATGTGACTTATCTAAGATACAAGTACATTGAAGATACAAGATGCAAAATATGTATTTTCATCTTGTATCTTGTATTTGAAGACCCCATGGCAAGAAGATGTTAACTAACATTTTTGTCAAAAATCAGTTAATAAGCCGTCTAAACTAAATATTGTACGCTCTTTCCATTGGAAGTAAGTTCAGAAATTAAAAATAATTAGAACGTGTTCAAATCATAGGGATGAACATGTTAACTACACTTTTTAATTAAAACCAAATCAGTTACTAATGGGAAGAACATGTTATCTTCAATAATAACATGTTCATGCCATTATTCTGAAATTAATACGTTCTTGCCTTTTAATTTGATTGGAATATTTGGCAGTAGGTACTGTCATATATTTGTTTTTATTTTTCAATAATTTTAAATGGTACATACCACGTTTTGTATTATTTCAATAATTTTAAATGGTACATACCATGTTTTGTATTATTAATTAACGTGCCAGGTATTTTGTAATTTTGGATAATGGATGGTAAAAACGGATAGCATTTTAAGTTGACGTTCGTGTTTTACTAATTTTAAAAGATGTTATTTTAATAAAAATGAGTTCCAGAGGCAAAAAAATGGTTGTTTACTACATTTTTTAGGGAAAATGTGTATATTTTTATTATTTTGGGCATAAATACATTTTTTTTACTTTGTAAATACTTTTTTGATATTTTAGTGACATAAATCAATAAAAAATAATTCTGAATTAGCAATAAAACATATTTTTTAAAGGCAAAATGCAAGTGTCTAATTATCTCAAAATGACTTGAATGTTAGTTAACAACTTCTTGCCATGAGGTCTTCATTTAGATACAATCTTTTGGTATATTATTATTTTGTAAATACTAAGATTGCTAAGATACTTTTTTCCAATGATGTACCTTGAAGAAAAATGAGCGACAAAATGTTTGAAGAATTGGTTTTACCTACTTAAGTCTCAATTAATACCTTAAATATATAATATTTATTTTGTCACATTTACGCGATCAACGCGATTTATTATTAAATAATTCACGTAAAAAATAAACTTACATTCAATAAAATGTGTTTTCTCACAAAAAAAATTTATCTTTAAAAAATCTTATATAAAGATAAAATTATAAAATTATAAATATCTTCCAAATTATTTATTTATTATTTGGAAGATACGTATTTTGTATCTAATATTTCAGATACCATTCCAGAAAGTTATTTGTATCTGGTATCTGAAATACTTGATTTTAAAGTATCTTGCATTTTGTATTCCAGATACTTTGTATAGGGTATCTTGTACATCACTGATGTTATGTAGGTACACAGTTACAATTATAAAATAATATAATAGAGAGTACCTACTCTCACTTACTACTGGGATCCATACCATTTTAGATGCCTCTAAAATAGTTTTGAAATCGATTTTTTGTTTCGTTAACATACACGGCCATAAAGCCTTTCAAAATACCCGTTACATCTGTAATAATAAATAAAGAAGTAAAGTTTGTAAGTTTGTATGTAGGAGGTAATCTCCGAAACTACTCATCCGATTTCAAAAATTATTTCACTAATATTTAGAATGAACTTTCAGGGTGGACATTTTTTGAATATTGCTGTCATTGCTTTTATACCCCACATATCATTTAACAAGAAAATGTAAGTCAGAATTTTTTTTTTTAAATAAGAAAAACTTTGATGCAGCTTATCTCATTTACTTTACGTTTCATCCAAAGTATAAGGAATATTTTCTACTTAAAGGTGAACGAAGAAGATAGGGTGAATGATGAAGGGATAAATACGTACATGTACTAGTGATGGTATTTTAACCGGTGACACACTAACCGTTATTTGAGATTTGTATCTGATTGCGTCGATGATTGGCAACTGAAATTTTGCAATTCAACGGGCAACCATCGATACTTAACAACAATTGTATTATCTTAGTTATTAATCATCGATACAATCAAATACAAATCCCAAATAACTGTACCGAAAATAACCGGTTAAAATAACGGTTTAACCATCGCTAACATGTACGTACATGTGTATAATGGATACAGGGTGACTGGTAGAGAAATAGAAAATTAATTTTGATACAGACGCTACAGCGATGAGTTCTATAATAACTATGTATAATGAGATTTTTTAAACTGGAAGACTTTGATTGTTGGGCCATGTATAGAAGATAGACATCCAAAGATGCTAAGAAATTACTCCTGGGATATTGAAGGCGTCCCTATAAAAAGGGTCTATATAGTACATCAGGTCAAAAATGATTTTATTATTTTAAAATGATCTATATTATAGTATGCACTATGTGCTGTATTTATTTTCCATGATTTCAACTCAATCTTGCCGAAATTCAACCTAAGAAGTTACAAAGCTAACGTGGAAAAACAGTTTATATTCCTCTATATTCATCTGGTAGTAACAAATATGACGGATGCCGACAGTTCCAAGATGTCACTTGTATTGCTTTATACAATAAAAAACAAAGAAATCATAAATAAATAAATAATAAAATAGAAAATGAAAAAATCGGAGTCTTTGGTTATTTATTTCACGAAGTGTTTTCCTCTCTCCTGTAAAATTTTGTCTTTGCATACAGACCCTTTTTATAGGGACGCCTTCAATTATTGTAAATGGATAGCACAGGACCGGGTATCACTCTCTCAATAGAGTGTAAAGGACAGAGATGAGCGTGAAGAGGGCTATTATATCGTTACGGTATCGTTGCTGCAGAAGGCAAATGAACACATAAATCTATTTAAAGTTTCATTTATAACACAAAGCCACTGGACAAGAATTTAATTGGAGCACAATTATTAAATTAACATTAATTTAATTATTAAGTCACTGAGGTCCGAATTCAAAGTCAATACTAAGATGATTTAAAGGTTAAGGTGCGCCTTAAAAGAGTTATTTTGTACTTAACCTCATCAAAGAGGCCATTCAAGTATTACGTAAGCAGAGATGTGACGTATCTAAGATACAAGTATTTGAAATACAGATACAAGATATAAGACACGTACTTTCATCTTGTATCTGAAATATTTTTTTGAATATTCATCTTGTATCTTGTATTTAGATACATTCTTTTGGTATCTTAGTATTTTGTAAATACTAAGATTGCTAAGATACTTTTTTCCAATGATGTACCTATAATGAGACCTCACTGAAGAAAAATGAGCGACAAAATGTTTGAAGAACTGGTTTTACCTACTTAAGTCTCAATTAAAACCTTAAAAATGTAATATTTTATCTTGTCACATTTGCGCGATCAACGCGATTTATTCGTAAAAAATTCAATAAAATGTGTTTTCTTACAAAAGAATTTTATCTTTAAAAAGTATTTGGAAGATACGTATTTTGTATCTAGTATTTCAGATACCATTCCAGAAAGTTATTTATATCTGGTATTTGAAATTCTTGATTTGAAAGTATCTTGCATTTTGTATTCCAGATACTTTGTACAGGGTATCTTGTACATCACTGTACGTAAGCAGCAAAGGAGGGTGGGGGTCTTAGCTTTGCTTATTTTTGATGACGTGGGGGACCGGGGGTCTGGATGGAAATTACGTCAGCAATATTTATTTAATTACTTTTTTTTTTTTTTTGCAAAATACGGAAACAATCAAGTCGAACATATAAAACGTGTGGTCTTTATCGTACCTCTGTCAAGTCATTAAATCGTCACATCAAGGAGATCCATAAAAAAATAAACAAGCATACCGAAGCGAGAGTGAGACCTAAAGAGTGGCTGCTCGTCGTGCTAATGAATTGATGTGCATAGTACAAACTTTAGACGAATACCAAGATGTCGAATGGCTCGAAGAGAACGATGTCGATATCCCGAAAGAACAAAAGTGAGCAGACACACAACATCGAGCAGCAAACATCCGATGTCATCCAAGTCATACGGATTCAAGTGTCATGGAGTGAGGTCGATTAATTTGAATTAAGTCAATTTTTAATAGAACAAAATAAATAAATATATTTTATAAATTAAGAATACAATATTTAAAAACGATTCTTATAATTTGTTTGAATAAATATTAAATATGCATTAAATTCCTTTATAGTCTATAAATTCCTTATTTCTAGGACTTAATAACTACTTCCTATGAATAACAATAAAGAAATCTGAACAGATTTAAATATATATATACTATTGTTTACGTAACCATAGGAAGGGGGAGTAAGAGCTTTGTTTACTTTTGCTGACAAGGGGGAGGGGGGGTTACATATTAATAAAATTCTGCTTACGTAATACTTGAGTGGCTCCTAAGTATTGACCCTGAATTCGGGCCTAAATGTTTCTGGAATAATTAATTAATAATTCACACATTAATTCACTAAATTTTTTCTAGAATTTTCGCTGCACTTTTATCACTTCTGAATAACTTGTCTCTCATATACCGATGCACGTTACCTAAATTGCCCAGGTCCACACTAGAAAACTTCTCAATGTCGGTAGGTACTCACGCCGAATTTCCGTCACTCGGTTAAACGCGCGCTAGTCACACTGCTGCGGTTTTGCACAGTAACAGATCGATCCCTTTTTGCAGATAAATTTTGTTGTTAAAACACAGTTGTTTCCAGATTCGTGTGATTTACCAGAGAGATTTCGATAGTGCGTCATTCCTTTTAACTATACCATCTCGTTACAATTCATCAGCGCATCTATTTGACATGCTGGGTAGAGTGACACAAATAAAACGTGTTAAAATATAATGTATTACAGTTTAAACGCAATAGATGTTTGTAAAATTAATTTTGCTTTTTTTAACTTTTAAAATTAAATAAATAAATAAATATTTATGGTTTTACGATTTTTGAAGTTGCGTTGTCTCGCTGTCAAATCGAACGTCGTGTATACGGGCTTAAATTTTTGACTCTTTCCAGCAGTTGGTCAATGGTATTGGCAATAATTAAGCACAAGCATAGACTTTTACGAGTTGTTTGATTGGTGGAAACCGCAAACATCTATCCTTTTTAATATTACAAAAACTAAAAAGCCCTAAGATATCCTCCAGATCAAGAGATTTATCTCAAATCATTCCATAGACACGTTCAATAATAGTAAATATCATCTGAAATGCAATATTTGATATCGTCATAAATCTATATAGCTAACCAGTAGAGAGAGTTCATTACAATTTATACTTGATTTCAATAATTTCCGCATTGAGTACTAAACTGAAGCACATAACAAGGCAGACCATAAATGAAGGATCAACCTATGTTGATCCTTCATTTACCAAGTTTATGCATAATATTTAGTTTGCTTTACAGAAATAACAATTTATAAATAATATTGGTAGCCGCTGTAGTTTCCCTAAAATCTGTTTTGAAAAATTGCAATTATGTATATTTTTAAATATAGGGGATACAGCATAACTAATATAAACCAAAACTATTTTAGACCACGGAGTATAAAATATGTACAGAGCTTTGATACAAAATCGTATTTGATGTAAATAGTTGTCCTAAACACATGTTTGAACGAATATATTTCAGCTTTTTTAAGTACGTTTCACGCAGAATTCTTTGCGAAAAGTCCTTAACTGGTTATAGGTATATTAGGGCGCAATATTTCTAAAAGCACTCTTAGTAATAGTGTAACATATTGTAGTTCCACGAACATGTCTGATCTGATTTTATAGCTACGATAAGCGATAGGATGCGTGCTAACAAAACTTAAAAACTTTAAACAAAGATTACATTTTATAATATTCTTAAAGACTATTTTACTCCGTATTTTATTGGATACTTCAAAATATCTGTGTACATATATATATCGTGAGCATGCTGAGAAAAGTGACTAAGTCAAAAATCTTATTTGTCAACAAATTAAGATCCAGATTTTTCAACAGATACAGATTCAAAGTTTTTATTTTTAATTAGTATATTTTAAGTGTCTTTTACATCCATTTAGCCACAACATTGAGTTATTTTTCAAGAATAGTGTGAGCTTGTGTGCTACATGGCCAATTTCTCGTGTAGTAGATATTCAAGTCTAATTAGATCAACATGAAAATTTTCGATATATAATTTTTAATAATTTCTAATATTTTAATAATTTTAATAATAATTTCTAATTCAATTACGTGGCAATTTTCTCAGTATGCTTACAATAAAAATAGCTCTTTTGTATCAATGGACAACATATCCCCTAAAATAAAATAAACGCGTCACTATGTTTTAAAAATTGCAAAAAAAAATGTAACAAAGAATTAATTAAACATATCAAAAAACGGCGCTGTAGTATATACATGTAGTATAAACATACAAAAAACGACCATTATAAATAAAAAAAGTATATTCGAATCTGCGACAATGATTTCGAATGTAAAAAGTTCTTGATCAATAGGTAATTGCATACTTTTAAATAATCTTAAAACGTATTCATAGACGGAAGAAAATGTTTAAACTTATCAAAAAATTGCGCTGAGTAAATAAATAATGTCACTACCTACATGCCTATTGAAATTCAAATGCCTTAGCACATATTACTTTGCTAGATTATTTTAGTTATTTTTTAATTAATTCAAATTTCTCGTCACTATTCACGAGTTATTTCTAGTAACTGTATAATAATTTACCTTTACCTTTAAACGCACCTTTAAAAGAATTTGATAATGCGTATTAGTTTTATTTTTAGTGAGGAGTTAAAACTAAAATACAAAGTAGAAAGCGAATAATTTATAAATATGTAATCATATAAATCTTTTTATGAAGCAAAAAGTTATTTGATCTAATCTATTATCAATTCGTTAAGCACGTAAATGCAAGAAAAAATACCAAGTGAAAATGCCACAGATTTTTCGAACGGGCCGGCCACGCGTAATTCATAATTATTTTAATGACCGTTTTCTTTATAAATTCATATTAATATTTTTTTAATTTAAGCTGCCTGGTAGTTTAAAGCATAAAATAAGAATAAAACGATGCTTGTCTGTTAAAATCCGAAATAAACACACACTAAAAATGCACCAAACATTTTGAATGACGTTCCGTTCGATTGAATTTTCACAATAAATTTCACCGGCAAAATAACTGTATCACAGGCCTCGATCATAAAACATAGATGTCAAATACACGTTGTTTTAAATACAATATAAGCGGGAGGTACTCACCAGAACCGCTCTGCTATCCATTTTGAATCGGAATAAACTGAACTCAAACAGAATTGGCGCCAAGTACAACCAAAGCGCATTGCGCAAAACAGCGGCGCATCACGATTTTTCTGTCTATGGTGCGGTAGCGTCTCCCGCCGAAATTACGAGTTGCTAATTGTATAATGGCGACCTTTCCGTTCGACGATGTCGAGACAAGTGATGTAACAATGGCTTTATGCTTTCTTTTCATGAAGCGCCCACGAAAGTGCGTCGAAGTGGGTGAAATATTCTTAAAAATTGTGAAGGTAATCATGGCAGTACAGGGTATTTTAAAAGTTGCTCAAAATATTAAAAAAAAACGAAAAATATGTTTGTGCAAAACGACGAAAAATCGTGAACGGTACACTGTGACGTCGTGAAAATTGCACAGCTTATTCGGTCTGAAATTTCAACGTCATCGCGATTATTTTCAGCTCGCATCGTCATTTCCATCATCAGCCGTGAAGCTATCGAATATCCAGTCAGCTGTCAAAAATTACACAAGGATCTATATTGTTTTTTAATTTACGTTTTTTTTAACTAACATTAAAAAAAACAATAATTTAAAATAATTGTTTGACTGTTGAATCGTTTTGAATATAGTATAATATAAGATGTCTTAATTTGTTTTGTATTTTTTTTTCTTGCATAAATTTTCTTTTGCATTTTTCATTGAAATATAAGGAATTATGAAACTAATATGTACAAAACAAGAAGTCAAATCTTCGGCGAAGCCGGGTAGTCGAGCTGGTAATATACAGTGTCTCGTAGCTAGTAGCAAAAACTTCGGTGGTGTCTTTTTCATTCAATTTTGAATATTCGAAATGAAAATATTCTTCACACGAACAGCGACATCAAACTTTTTTTTATAATAATTCTGATCTGATTTTCTGTAAACCATATAGAAATTTGAATAACATTTTTGTTGCAGAGTTTTTATCATTTTATTTGACTTGTTAGCGAATTAATTTTTAACATTCGATATTCGAATGTTATGGTAGTCTTAACGTTTTACAAACGGCGTGTCAGAAAATTAAAAAAAAATATTAAAGTTTATATAAACTTCGGCGTGACTTACCTACTCCATAATTGTTGACATTAATAAATAAATAGACATTTCACCCCAAGTGTAAAGGATATTTTCAGGGGTTCGTGACGTAAAATGGTTTAGGTTTGTTGACTTTTTTGTGAATATTTTTCATTTAATTTTTAAAAATATTTTTGAGTTATTTTAAACTGTATTTATGTTACTTTGATTACTTTCTTGTGTATTTTATCTTAATACCAACTGTTCAAACTGTAAGAATACCTCATTGTTTTTAATAGTTTTTTTTGTGCTATGCACACAAATAAATAAATAAATAACAAATACAAATTCAATTTGAATACAGATAAAAAAATAAAAAGGTAGATACAATAACAACAACAAATAGACAGATATAATATCATATAAAATATCCTGCCACGTCACATTGAAACCAGAAATAAACGAATATTTGCTAGTTCGGAGGTTAAGGACGGATCGCTTCTTCAGCATAATTTCCACATGATATTTTCAAACAATCAGTTATAAGGTACCTCAACCGCCTGTGCTTTATAATCTCCTTTGTTTCGTTTGTTCGATTGTTAATGACACATGGTGCAACGAATTTAAAGGGTCATTGTCCAAAAAAAGTTTTCATATTGGGCACATCAACATTAATTCTGTTTGCTTAACTTGTGTCGTATTTGTTGGAATCTATTATATGCAGATTTGCTCCTGAGAAATTTTACTAGAACGGTTTTAAGGTTTAATTACCGCTTAAGGTATGATTAAGATAGTTGCATACCTATTTTTTTTTTTTCTTTTTTTGCTTTAATCTCAGCTTGCCACTGTTTTTGTGGATCCATATATATGAAAGACACTGTTATGATAAGAAATGTTAAACTATCGTTTGCATTTATTTCAATTTTTTTTCCTGAATCTCTTTTATACAGGGTGTACCGGAGCTATCAGCAGAAACTTGGCCAGTAGATTCCTGCCTATGTTATGAGTCTAAAATGTTCAAGCAACCATGACCTAACATCATCA
This sequence comes from Agrypnia vestita, assembly GCA_016648135.1. NCBI lineage: Eukaryota > Metazoa > Arthropoda > Insecta > Trichoptera > Phryganeidae > Agrypnia > Agrypnia vestita. The sequence continues at coordinate 25,296 of JADDOH010016579.1, forward strand.
ACAGTTATTGAGATATGCAATATCAAAGTTTGCATTTTTTTTTCAATATTTATTACTTATTTTTTGCAAAAAGTTGAAGTACCATTACAGTAACTTTTGTCTTAACTTAAATAAAATGATACAAACCTTATAAAAATATTTTTTTCCAAATTTTTCCAAGGTTTTTATCATTTTATCCGACTTGTATTAAAGCGAATGAATTTTCCATAATCGATATAATTTACTGTAATGATAGTTCAACTTTTTGCAACAAAAAGTCAGTAATATAAATCAAATATTGCATATCTCCATAACTATTGATATTAGGTCATGGTTGCTTGAACATTTTAGACTCATAACAAAGGTAGTAATCTACCGGCAAAGTTTCTGCTGCTAGCTCCGGTACAACCTGTACATTTTTAATATTTTTTGCTCTTGAATTTTACTGTACGTAGGTACTTTCTTACAAAATAAATATTAGATGTCGATGTAGGGTGATAAAGTCATTAAAAAAGCTACCTATCTCAGAACAGGTATTTCTATATATCTAGCGAGGTAGGTTGTGGCCGAGAGGCTTGTTACATATTTTCTTATATTTAAATGAATTATGTGTGTAGGTATCAAAGCAATTACATGTCTTCTGTTTAATAAACACCGATTAACTGCCAATAAAATTGAAATAGAATTATGCCTTATGATGACAGGAATAGGCATGATGACACGTCTGCTATTACCGAAAATAGCATTATTTCAGTAACAAACTAAATTTTTACGCAAATAATTGCATTTTCATCTACATATTTTTAATTTCGCGCAAAAACGCCCGCAGCTGTCATTTCGTCTACGAGACGTCAAGCCCCAGTAAATATTTTGCAACGGTTCAAAGACACGGTGATAGGTACTGGGGCGTGACGTCATTCGTCTGACCGGTGTTTCAGTTAAAATGGCGGATTGCCTAATTTAAAACATTTGTTTTATTGAAAATCTTATTAATCTCGATGTGTATATTAAAACTGGATCATTTTTTAGAATCCTTTCAAAATATTTTCTTCTCTAAAATCACTTATTCTTTAATTCTTTAATACTGTCATCATGCCTATTGTCTGACGGAATAATGTATAGTCAAATTTTTTAGATTCCTTTATATGTATTCCAATTCCTTTATCTTAGTCGATAGATCTTGTGTGATTTTGCCTACGAAGTTTATTATCAATTAATACTTTAAGTACTTATTCGATAACCATGCTTTTTCAAGACGTCGTGTGCTGCGAAAATCGAATAAGTAATTAACCAAGTTTCTCCACACACGTTCTAGTCTCCTGGTCCTTAAGAATTGGTCGGAACTCAAATTCATTATATTTAACTAGCTGTGCCCGCGCGGCTTCGCACGCGTAGATTTTTAGTACACTGTTTGGATCGTCATAGAACTTTCGCGAACCTTCCGAACAACCGATTTATCGAATATACAGGAACCTTCTAGGCACACCGTCACATTCCGCCACTCAGTTTAGAACCTTATAGAAGTTTCGGGAATTTTCTAGAACCTTCTCCTTCCAGAACTTTCTAGAGCAGGTTTTTCCGGAACCTTCTAGACTCACCGACACAGTCGGCGCTCCTACTTTGAAACAATCTGAAGCATTTGCGGCCTTCCCATAACAAAACAATGTGCTAGAAAGCACATTTTCGTCACCCACTCCCACCCATGCACAGCCACCCCCACCAAACTCGCATATTTTCGATGTGACACCAAGGGCTATCCACCACCATAACAACCGGTGGGTGGTTGTGGCTGGTTGTGGAGAAAACTTGGCGGATAGGGAAACACGGGTTTCTTTTTATATTATATATATTGATTTTGCTAGATTTATTGTGATGCACTTTCAATACGATAGTACAAAAAACTATATATCATTCAATATAATTATATAAATATACAAAAGGCAGAGCTTGTAATATAATAAAATATATTTTTCGATAATATTAATGAGAAACACCGTGTATATGAGCACCTACCGAAATGCATCGATTTTATTGCTTTTTCTTATGAAACCGTCGTAATCATTCCAATAATGGATGGCCGCGGACATTTAAAATTGGAACGCGCGTGTCACGTGACGTGGTTCCATACGATTGAAATAACGTAGTGGAGGTGAACACAGATGACAAGGTTCTCGACTTCAGTAGGTAGGTACTGTTTTATAAACGGGGGTGCGCGTCGAGTGTCGCGAGTTATTATTTCTAAAGTTTTCCGCTAGATGGATCTAGTTAACACAATAATAATTATGTGGAAAATATTTAATATAAAAAGTAGATTAATCCGTATTGGACAAATCGCCTCTTTAGGGTCGTTTTTTCGTGTTGGATTAATGTAAAAGTTCGTGTAAAGCATAGATTTTTTCGTTCTCCACCAATCAAACGATCCGTTTCCGTAAAAATCTATGCTTTAAACGAATTTTTATTTTAATCCAACTTGCAACAACCGGACCTTAGAGGTAAAACTCATAACCGCAATATTGCCCAAAATGAGTTATGAATACAAACATTCATATTTTTCCCATCCCTATTCCAGGTAAAAATCTGTTAGTATACTCCGTATCTAATCATAGTAATTTAGTGATAAAACTTGTAATTTGAACGTTTTCAATAATTTTAAATAAGATTTTGAATATTTCTCTGATGAATGAAAATGAAATCTCATTTTCTCAAAACTACTCCAATGTCATTTAGTGAGTTTTACCTCTAAAGCTTAATTTTGTTTTATCGCATTGTTTAATTTCCAAAATGTCTGAAATTATCAAATGGTCAATTTATTAAATTGTAACGTTAAATATCAAAATGTGACATCTCCATTTTAAGCCAAAATGAGTTATGAATATGGCTTTGTATATAAAATTTATGTTAAACCTGTTAAATCAAAACATGAAATATCTTTATGAATTTAAAGCATTCTGAATTGTTAAACCACATTTATTAAAAAATATAAAATAGAGATATATTTGGCCATCTTTTAAACTTTACTTAGCTACCTACTTTTACCACAGTTGCCAAATTGTTAAAGTATCAAATTGACAAAATTTAAAATTTAAAATACTCAATTTATCAAGCTTTCTAATTTTCAAATTGTAAACTGCAAAAAAATATATAGATGATTTATTTGTTAAATCATAATATATTCATTTATTTAAAAAAATATATAACATCTTGGTATAAACAATTTGAACAATATTGTGATGGGTTTTAATCATAGTGATTGCGAGTAGGTAAGTAGTTAGAAAATTAACAGTTTTCCTTAAATTTTTAATGGATTACATTTTAACAGAATTATAAATACTTATTTATTTAAAATTATATATAAATAGAGATGAAACTGTACAGAAAAAAAACTTAAAATACTTATATTTCATTAGATCTAAGTCCTAATTATGAAACAAATCCAATCTAAACGGTATATATAACTTTCTACATTTGATATATATGTGGTCGATCATGGGTGGAATCGATGAATAATTACATTGTGTAAAATGATCACTTAAGCCAGCCAATGACGGATCGTAAGTCCTGTAAACGCCTAAAAAATACCAAACATATTTTGCCAATAGCTTCGTCTTTATGGTATACATATAATTTACCTTAATTACTTTAAAATTTCTCTTAAACACTAAAAATTTTTCTTTTTTTCACAAGAATTCACACCCAAAGTGCAGACTAGTGATGCAACGAATACGAATACGAATATTCGTATTCGCCGAATTGTAGATATTTATCAAATATTCGTATTCGCCGAATATCACCACGAATAGTAAAAACAAGCTATTTATAACAGAACGAAACGCAAATTACGGTTTGGCTGTGCACCGTGAATCCTACGCACTATATTATCGGGGATTCCTCTAACATTGAATGAATGGATTTGTTAAGTTCTCAAGTTGACAATTGTTACTTGTTTCACATAAGCCTAACATAAGTTCTTTCATCTAGTTTCGTTGGGTTATTAATAAGGTTAGGTGCTCATTTCATGTGGTTTTTGTTTTGTAATACGTATTGTTCGTTCCATTTTATTTCCGTTGCGTGTAAAAGTGTCAACTCTTATAAAATAATTTCAAATTACCTAAAATCTAATAACACGACCTTTCGTAAGCGTGAAAAAGGCGATATTTGGAAACATTTCGATAATAAATCTGGTAAGTTAAATTTAAATTTGCCGGTGGTTAATTTTAATTATTAAATCTCTTGGTAAAAAAAGAACAGTGGTGTGTTATATTACCTTGTTGAATTATTCGTATTCGTATTCGCCGAATAGTAGGTTTGATATTCGTATTCGTGAAAGTAGTATTCGTTGCATCGCTAGTGCAGACAGTCTACTTTTGAAACAGTGTGCTCAGGAAGGCCTCGACGATATCGGTATGCCTTCTTGTGGAGGTCTCTGGGCGTCCTGGTGTTGTGGGTCTGGTGCGCCTTCTTGTAGACGTCTCGGGGTATCCCGGTATCGTGGGTCTGGTGGGCCTGGGGGTCGGCGGCTTGGACCAGCTGCTCAAGTCCTGCGTGACGCCCACGATATCGTTGTTAGGTACTCCTACCAGTGCGCCAGGTTTCCAGTAGTTGCTCGGTCCATCTTCGTCAATATGTTCGTACACGGGCTTTATGTCTGAAAACGTAACAGTATTTAATTTTAACAATTTTCCGTGATCCAATCGAGCTGAAACTTTGCAGGCAGACTCGTGGTGACGATAAAAATGATCTAATAATTTTTCTCAAATTTTTTAAAATTATATAATTCAATGAGAAAGGGAGTATAATAAAAACTTGGTTTTTATGGTTAGTTTTTTACTGTTACTATTTTTATTATTATTACTATTCATAATATCCTCATTATTATTCTTCTTCTTCTCATTATTATTTTTAGATAATTTTATGCCATTAATATTTCAATATAGGGCGTTTTTTAGAGGTTTGTTTTTTTTAATCTTTTGCTCAGTTTGAGCATGAATAGAACATCGCTTGCAAATTGTGCAAATTATTTCGAAAATTTTGGTATCACAATAATATTTTTTTGTTTTTATTTATTTATTTAAAACATAATAACAGTTTTAAACTCAATATTCATGTTCTCTAATGTTAAAAAGATTAATTGTAATATGATAATTTAAAGATAGTATTTTTTTCGTCACTATTGACTAAACTGATTTTAATTGATTAAACGTCAATTTGTAATCAACCACGAGTTTCAACCTAAGTGTTCACTACACTCACCAAAAGGAAGAATAAGATTCTTATAAATTTTATAGAAATAAACGCGCTTTGGTATTCTTTACCGACGCGCGTTTATTTGTATATGTACTCCCATTATTGTACAACTTGCTCATCAGTAAATCGAAAGTATAAATAGCCATCCCGTATCTCCACCTGTCATGCCTTAGGGCCGGTTGTTTCAAGTTGGATTAAAGTAAGCGTTCTTTTAAAGCATAGATTTTTACGTTCTCCACCAATCAGACGATCCGTTTTCGTAAAAATCTATGCTTTGATCGACCGCTTAGTTACTTTGATCGAACTTGAAACAACCGGGCCTTAGCCTGTCACATACATCTACACCAGCGGTTCCCAACCTGTGGTATGCGTACCACCGGTGGTACGCAAAAAATAATCAGTAACGGCGAACATAAAATATTATTTAAACTATTGTATTTTTCATGAATATGATATTTTTCCCGAGTACGAATTATTTAATTTTAATTAATTCATGTTTAATTTGTTTTATATACATACATTTTCTATCAATATCGGTAATTTTTGGAAAAAAAATGCGGCGCATTTTTTTATACAAATAATTTCCTAATTTAATTCTACGTAATTTTTTAAATAGAAATTAGTTGTAATAAAAATACTTCTTTAGATGTCCTGGTTTTGAATTTCAACAAGAAATGAGCTTCGGCACCTTTTATTTGTTATTTATATTGTTTATTATTATAAAAATATTTATATTGTTTATTATTATAAAAAATACATTGTGATATGTAAAGTTCAAATGACTCATTTTTATCAGAAAAAATAAAACCTTTGGCATTTAAACATAGTTAAATATAGACACCCTACAAAATTTATAATGCAAATAGAATAACAAATTTCTCGAAATACAATCATTTTTACGAGCCAAAAAAAGGTTGGGAAACGCTGATCTACACAATAAACTCGAGCGCATTCAAACAATTCACATAGTCATGTACATCCGTATTCTGAAAATAACAATGTCTAGATCTTTAAGATCTTTATCCCAACACTTAATAGACGATAATAATAATTAAACATGTCCAGAGCGGATTTTGCTATTCTACGGCTCAAATACACTGTATTAAAATATGATATAAGAAAGATTGTTTCTTACAAACGTATTAATTTCTTCATCTACAGCGTCCAGATGAAATATCATGGCTAAACTTGACCGCGTTACCACGTATTCAAACATTCCCATCTTGACATTTGACAGATAACAATTTACATCTTTCTCCCTCCCTCTATATCTATCTCATGTAGAAACTTACAGAAACAAACACCGACGTAAAGCTATGTCTCGTTTATTATCGTCTATTAAGTGTTGGGATAAAGATCTTAAAGATCCAGACATATCTGTCAAATGTCAGGATGGGAAGATTTGAATACGCAGTAACGCTGTGATGGTCGACATAGAGATAGATTTAATAAATTTAGAAAATCTTAAAATAATAATATTCAAAAAAGTCAAGTATGGACATCAAAAATATATTTCTTCTGTTTGGGATCGTTTAAAAGTAAAAGCCTGATATATTTCTTCTTAAGATTCTATGTATTACAAGAGGCTAACAAAATATTGAATATTCAGCTATACAAGTAATATTTCTTAGATCTTTATTATACCATAGATATAATTCTGTGTTAAATTAATATCGTTTGCCAATCCTAATAGACTCGACCTTGTGAGTAGGTGCGAACGAGCCTTTATTATTTATGAATCAGAACAGTAAGTCTCGCGTGTAGCGGGTGCTTAACTATTATTTTAACGAAACGGACCAATCACAGGCACGCGTTACCTTTCGACGGGTTGAGCCGGAGGCGACCGTCCTGATGGCTGAATCCGGCCAATGGCGAGCGCCGGCGGTGAGGTCATCGCGCATAGGATGAGTCACTGCACTAGCGTGGATTTCAGAGGTATGGTGAAATCATTACTATAAAAGGAGCGAACACGATATACTCAGCCCCTTCTGTTCGAGACCAGACTTGCGAGCGGGAGCGCTGCCCAACAGACTACCGACGGAGCCCTGAGTTCCAGAACATCATTTGCGGATGGAGTTGCTGCCCGGACGTATGGAGGAATCTACCAATCATCAGTACCAGAGAGGATCATACCGCCACTGTGTAACAGCTAAGGAACATATTTATATTTACGGTTAATTATTTTCACTATCGAAATGTATTTATTTTGGTAATATTTGAGTTCGGAATAATTGTGTAATTAAATATCACGATTGCTTGTGTGATATTGGTTCAAATCGTACGAGAATTCCTTCCAAACGGATGTATTTTTATGCAAAGCGAATTTCATACCGTTTATGCTGAAAATTGAATACACGGAGTTCTATATGAATTACTTATTAGCATTATAATAATTACTGTATTGCGTAGGTATTGCGCAATCATTACACTCGGTCTACAACTAACTCTTTATGAATCGAGTACCTCGGTATATTCAGCTTAATAAGTGGCTTCAGAATGACGAGTAAAGGACAGAATGGGGAGATCTAACTAAAGATTGGGGATATCTGGTTTGTGTTAGCCTAGCTGGCTGAGGGGTGGATGAGTGCCGGCACTTGGGCGTGGAACCCGCACAAGCCCCTGCAGGGCCCCTTAAAGGCGGGGTCCTCCTTGTTGCTCGGGGTCGTCAATAAACCGACCACCTAACCTCATCTGGCGCAAACTACTTAAACCAACAAAAGGTTCCCTTTGTCTTTGGAAGGATTTCCATGCTTGAATGCTGTAAAACCTTGATAGAAAACGTTAACTTCTATTTCGTCCTCTGTAAGAAAGACAGGGCCAGAATAAATATAAAAATCATTTACTCATATGGAATAGCTGGGATATTGTAAATATGTTACTAACACTCTAACATTTGTCCAAAGTAAATGTTGCAAGATGCAGAATCGTGGGACGCCGCTCTGAAAAGGCATAATGAGATTGCACAATAATTTGTAACATCGCTGACTATGCCCGCAAAGGAGGCTAATGTCGTCATCAATTTGTACCAAAAGAGTACGTGATTCTTCAAACACCGGCCTAAAAGACAGGCGCCTCAAGACAACACCCATCATCAGAAACTCGTACCAAAAGAGTACGTACATCTCAATCATAAGCCTAAAAGAGAGGCGTCACAGGATCACATCTCGTAAAGAAGAGATAGAGTCTCGGGATGCAGTAAGTTCCGGAGGAACAAGGGGGCCGTTTAGTCACTTAGGAAGTCGGCCACCGGGTTTAGGCGGGCGCGGAGCCTCTACCCCTCTCAGCAGAGATGCTGAGGGTTTAAAAAACCAAAATTTAGCATTCAAAGAAACTATTATTTCATATAAACTCACGGGCTGTTGTAGAATCCTTTCGAACAAACCATCCCCGAGACCTTATCTACTTATTTATAAAGAAGTTTCGCTTCAAAAATGTCGTATTTCGTAAATAGCAAATATATGTATTATTTTCTCACGCAATTAATATGAACAGGTTCATGCACGTCTAGAACGAAACCATTCAAGGTAAGAATTTGCTAATACAAAGTGTTTAAAATTATTAGTTTCAGTGTTATTTAATATGTGAATTTCTCCTCTTTATGCCGTTCGATTGATTTTATTGGGTTGTTTCCAAACGGAAATGTTTTATTTCTAATACACGAATTCTTCTGGTGAACGTATTTTATTGTAACATAAATGTATAGATTATTAGGTTCGTTAGATGTTTTTATTACGTAATATTATGCAATTGTTTCCACACTGCTCCTATAAAAGAATTTGAAGTTATTACGATACACAACGGGGTCCTTCATCCATTAGACGAATCATGTGCCAATTCAACGACGTATTACTAATAGTATATATTGGATTTATCGAGATTTAGTCGCATTTATTATTCCTAGTGAGGTTTTTAGTATTGGTTCCAGGCGCCATTATGAGGCGGAAATAGTTCATATTCATAGCCCGACTGCAATAGGTATTTTTGTCGCGTAAGAGGTAGCACTTTTAGGAATATAACTGTGTTTTATGTTTCGTCCCTGACGGACAGGATGGTATAGCTGTGGCTATTTAGGTAATATACTTAGTAAATGCAAAGGGCATTAGGTATTTTCAATATAGTATGCGAACCCAAGATGATAGAAATATTTTAGTTCCTATAATTTCATTGAATATTTGCTGCAGAATAATATTTGATGAGAGAAGTAGTTAATATTCCATTCAAAGCAAAAGTTTTAGTCAATATCTTTATAGGTAATATTCAACAGCAAATTAGAAATATTTTAGTTAATATTTTTAGTTAATTTTGCATTCAAAAGCGCAATTTTCACAGAATAATTATTTCCAGTTAATAATATATATTTTAGTTAAATGTATAGTTAGCACAGGCAGAGTATTAATATTGTATAGAATACATTATTTTATATTTCATAGAAGAGAATATTTTATTCAGCGTTCATTATATAGTTACAACGCAATTCGCAGTCGTGCCCCTCTTGCGCCATGCAGAGCGTCGCGCGCTCACATATAAGAAAAATGTTTTATTTAATATTGAGATTTATATTATATTATTCTTCGCCTTATACGTTTGGACCACCCCCTCATACATCACTCTGGTGCCAGACCAAGAGATAGATTGGATTTCTACATTTAACAAAACCACACTTTTTGATAAGGAAGGACCCACTATCTAGGTGGATCATCACAGTGCTTACCGTGACCAGGAGAACGATTTATATTGAAATACAATAAAATGCTTTATAATATTAATTGAACATCATTTCGACATTAAATACAGTCTGCTCGATTTTATTAGGATGCCCTCTATCTATCCTCTGTGGATCATCTCAGAACTCTAGTGGTATACGTTAAATTCTTCGGAAGAATATTATGTAAAATATCATATAAAAATAATATTGCTTAATACTCCACATTCAAAAATAAAGCGGTATCATTACCAGCTGCGAAATTTACGAATACTTTTTCATGAGAAGGACTACAGATTTCCATAGCGCAGTCCTTTCAAATATATGGAAGGATTTAATTTGGAACATATATATACAACTCTCAATAATTTGATATTGTGTGGACGTTCTTACGATAGAATTGGTGAACGTTGCAGGTCGTTAGGCCTGGGTCATCGTATAAAAAGACTTCCATACCCGTTTCTCATATAAGTAGCTTGGTCTCTGTGAGATTTCTATAATTTATATTAACTAAATAATTTTAAATGTTTCATTTGCCTCCCACATCCACGATCCCGGGACAATTTTTTAATTTGATATTTACGCCGACACGTCCCGATAATTAATACATATAGCAATTTTACAACAAAAATGCATATTTTTTTCATATATCAATTTAATTTCTCATTGGTGTTGGTACAACATTAAGTGAATTGCGAACAGTGCAGCTATTTTTAACATATCTCAATCTTGTTTACCTAATCTTCTGAGTTGAATTTTCCGGGCTATTCAACCTCCAAGTGCCCCGAACTCCCCGGCTGAAATTTACTTTATTTACTCTGTCTCATGTAGACGGACACAAAAAACACTATCTTTAGAGAGCTCCATACAATTCTTGCAGACAGGGCAACGAATGAAGTGTTCACACTGGTGCCAACATACTCGGAACATTACGATTATATAAAATAATAACTTTTTTTTACTGTCACAAAATACATGGACAGGTAATTTGTTGGATACGGCAGTACTTAAAAAACAAGATACGGTTGGATTTAATTTATTACCAGAATATCAGAGAAAAGCGTTAATACTTCTATAAAAGCAAAATGAATTTATGATGACAATATTAATATAATTAATAAGAATTCACCAATAATTTATTGAAAATATCAATATGTTTTCAGTCCAATTCATCAGAATATAATATATACCTAAAAAAAGATCCAAAATATAATGTGAAAGATGAGTAAATACTTAAGAACTAATATGAAAATAAAAGATAACGAACGAATTTGTGAAAAGGATCTGGTTATTTATAATATTCAATTTACTATTGACACCTACTAATTTATCCATGTGTAATTCTGTATAATTTGTATGTAAAATTTGTTAATATCAAAAGAATGATCCATTTTCAGAGATGATTAGCAAATTCTGAATAATTATTGTTACTTTAGCATCTTATGTATTCCTTCAATTATATATCTATATTTTTATACGTTTTCTTTGATATCTTTTGTATGCTTTCACATTAATATTTAATATTTCACTTCAAATATATTATATTGGTTTGATTTTTATATTTTAGAGGATCACTTCAACATATTTTATTCTACACGCACCTGTTCAGAAACATGATAAAGATCCTTTAAAATAAGAAATAAAAAAGGGGACCTTTTTTTTTTCTTTTCAACAGGCCAAGAGACCCAATAACAGAAGCAAAACACATCACAAAACACTCAACATCAGTAAATCACATAGACTAATTGTGACCTCTTCAGGAATCGAATCTGAAACCCTCACTGTGAGAAGCCAGAGGCATGCCCACTGGGCCACGAGGGCGCCTTTTTAGTTTATTAATGCAATGAATTATTAAGTATGCATAATAAATACTTCCCTGTTCAAATACTTATTTTATTAAATGTTAAAAAATAAAAAAATTACCTTCAATAGGCCAAGAGGCCCAATAACAGCATTCAAAACCACAACAAAAGCGAAACATATCACAAAAAAAACACCCAGGCTTGATTAAATCACATAGATTAATTGTTACCTTACCGGGAATCGAACCCGGAACTCTCGGTGTGAGAGCCAGTTGCATACCCACTGGGCTACGAGAGTCGCCAACTTTTGTTAAAGGCTTCTCCGAAGGTCTCCAATTTTCGTCTGTCCATTGTTACTCTCTACTACGTTTTAAGGCGGCCCGTCGGTCTTGATTTCTCTCGATGATGACTGCATTAATTTGATAATTATCTGTAATTCGGTGACGTGACATTTCTATTGCCATTTGATTTTCTCAGCGCATTCAAAACTATTTTTATACTTTTATTTTTCTCTAAGCCGTACGTTTCCTTAATCTTTAAATAAAATAAACTATTAAATTAGATAAATTAAACGTAAAATGAATAAAAACGTAAAGGTGTAACTTTCTGTGTACAGTTTAGAGTCCTTGTTTAATTCTATGAAATAAATTTAGTCTTCACGGCGCTAAGATACATTTTCTGACGCAATTTATATTTCATTCTATTTTGAAGTGGAAACGTTAAAACAAGCGTCCCTTAACAAACACAATTTGATTTAAAAACTTTTCTCGTGAGGGGGTGGGTGGTGAAATTTGTTCCCTTTCATGTCCGAAATTCAGGAATATCGCACCCTCCAGGAAACCGCTGTAAGGAATATTTGTGAGCCATTCTTCGCTTACTCTTCGCGAGCGAGTTGTTAAGGATGCTGTGAGACTTCCTCTTACTCCATCATCTTTTTAAAGTTAATTTGTTGTGCATGTTTTCAGTTTTTATACTCTTCAAGTATCTTTTCAGGTAATAAACTTCATCTCAGTTTCCCTTTTTCTTCTCAACGGAAGTATTCATGCAGACAACACACTGACTTGTGCATAAATGAAATATTAAGCTGGCAGAATACAATTATTTATTAAAATTAGAATAATGTGATAAGAAATTATTACTTCGTAGAAATTCGCGTGAATTATTTATTATTAAACTCATTTCAAAGAGATTTGGATCTACTTTCTGACAGATAATTACCTGACAGCCGTCTTCCCAACATGCCGACTTGATATAAGATATACATTTTATAAAATTTGTCGTTAATGGTTTTTCTTTTTTCCTTATAAAAATTGCGTATTTCGTCATATTCATGTTTTGTTTATCTCCAATCAGTTAACTCAAAAGTTGGTATACTCGTGTATTACTTGAATATTATTTTTAATTATTTCAGAGCTTGAGTTTGTAGATCTTCATTATAATATTCACGGAAATAAAATATTAGTTTTTGATTTTACTCGTTTTTTTAATCCTGATATGCATTTCGCCATACAAATGACCAATTTCAAAATTTTAACAGTAAAAGCACAACTATTATTTTTTTAAATGAATTGAAAAAAACAAATTTTTCGGGTGAAAAATTGTAAAATAACAATTGTGACACCATTGTGGCACCAGAAGTATATTTAACCGGAGAGATGTGAATCTAGACGGGATTCCTGGATAAACGTATGGCCCAAAATGCACAATGATAATAACTAAATAATGATGAATAATGAAGAATATCATTGAAAGATTTGGCAGATACTTCGTGGTGCATCATTATAATTTAAAATATGTTTTATTTTAACTTTGTAATGCACACAATATGAGTTATTATTTACTACTATAGTTTCGAGAAGAGCAGTCCTTTTGTGTATTAAACCATATTGTAAAATAATAATGAAGAATTTTGAATGAAGTGTAAAATAAAATATGTGGATAGAGTCATAAATGACATTCTTACTTTTCCACAAATATTAAAAAAATATATTTTATTTAATAGGATTATAATTTTTTATACTTTGAAAAAGATTTTTTTTATCTACTAACTAATAAAATAGTGTAGAAAGTATTTTCTTCGGGAAATACTGTTCAATATTCGCAGTTAGCAAAGACAATTAGCTTTCAGCAAATAAAACATTATTAGCAAAAGGAAACAGCAAAACCGTGAATAAATGGCATATAACAGATAATAATATTAACAAGCGAATGAGTTTGTAAGTTTGAAAAGTAGTGCGTTTGAAAAATATATCGAATGGATAGTAAAAAAACAGGCATGACATGCCCATAAATTTCATGCATGATGGCACAACAAAATCATTGTTATCAAATACGTCTTCAATTCACCGATTAATTTTAGTGCTGTCGGTACCTGCTGGAGTAAATAAATAAATAAATACATAAAAACTGATGCTAATTCCATGAAATGAGATATGGTATCATCCGCGTATTGAAACGTATTGAGAATATGGTACATTTGATCATTGATCACATATAAACCGCGTCACGCGTGTACTGAATATGGAATACGTATTGATTCACTGATCTATTTTTGTGACATTCATCGGCCATTAGGGAGACCATTAATTATATTAATTGCGCGGATAGTGACAAGCATGGTTGGCAACAAATCGCTTACAATAATCAAAACGCCCTCTCGAACACATTTAATGACGTTTGGCACAAATTAACAGGGCGATTTCAGGTACGATAATGTGTTTGATTTTATTAATTGATTACGTTATTGAAACACTTAAAACTCCATTAAATTAGCACATTACATTATTCTGATTAAAGTCGGTTAACATAAATGAACGCATTTTTCCAGACCTGATACCAGGCAAAATGAAAGTGACAAGAAAATTGAATATTTTTACTCCCTTTATATTAACTCGTGGCATCTGCTTGCTTGCTTGCCGGCTTGTCGTCAAAAAAAACTTTGGATCGATTTTTGACCCTTTTCCCGTGATCCAATCGAGCTGAAACTTGACAAGTAGACTCGTGGCGACGATCAAAAAGATTTACTTATACGACACAATTAGTGAATTTTTGTTCCCAGTTAGAGATACGGTGCTTCCTCTGCTTCTTTTATCACATATTTTCTCCTGGATGATGAGTTGGTTAAAACTTTATTTTGGTTGTCTCATTATATGTCAGAGATAGCTCCAGCTTCCTTGTCTTGATAGTCTGCAGCACTTCTCGGTTTATTTTCATATGCCGATGGACTTATTCACCCAGCAAACTTTCAATATGCGTCTATAGAGTGAGATCTTAAAAGCCTCGACTTTGGGGATAAGTTCTTGAGTTAGTGTCCATGTCTCCACCCCATATAATAGAATGGCAAAATTATAACACCGTGCGCATTCTAAGTTGCAGGCTTAGGTCACGTTTAGAAATTGGTTTGCGAGTGTTCATCTTCAGGCCATACTTGTTGCTTGCTTCATTCACGTTTTTTTAGCAGTTTTTGAATGTCATTATGTTACACAAAATACACCTTATAATATAAAGTGACGAGGTTATTTATGATATAAAATGAAAAAATAATTTATAATATAAATTGAGAAAGAAAATAAAAGTAAGTATAAGATAACAAAGATAAAAGATATAAAATACAGAGTAAATATAAAAAGCGTAATTGTGACAAAAGTCAGAATAAAATAACAAAGATATAAAATTTAAATACAGAGTAAACATAAAATTGTACAAGTATAAAAAAGAAATAATATACATTATCAATAGTATCAAAAAGTTAAACGGTGAATTAATTACAATTTATGAAATTATGAAGCAACCGAGTTAGAAACTAAAATGGACTGCCTTGTTTCTCTAAGAAGTATTTATTGAGATGAGTACGGTAGCACTCTAATGTAACACTGAAGATATCCGATATGTGTGCGTATTCGTTCCCTAGTGTAAGTAATCTGTTAATCGTACAGTGTTGGAAGTGCGCAGTATTCGTTTTGTTGCAGATATAAGTATTTTGGGAACGGGTATGCCTTTGTGGCACGTTGATTGTAATAAGCGATAGGAGGTCAGGTGCATCCAATCTGTTACTATTAATTATTTTGAATAGAAAAATTAAGTCAGCTATTATACGTTTATCACAGAGTTTCGTTAGCCTTGACGTTTGTAGAAGATAGTTGTAGTTAATTTGCTCTATTGGGATACGTAACCTATAGTTTAAATATCTTAAAAATTTGTATTGTACTTTTTCTATTGTGTGGATGTGGCTTGTGTAATATGGTGACCATGGAGGGCTGCAGTATTCTAACTGACTTCTAACTAGGGATTTATATAGATGTATGTAAGTAGAAATATTGTTAAAGTTTTGGGAATTGCGAATAATAAATCCAAGCATTTTCATTCCTTTGTTGGAGATATGGTTAATGTGACTTATATAGTTTAATTTTGAATCTATTGTGATTCCCAAATCATTGACCTCATATACTTTATTTAAATGGGTGTTATCAATCTGATAGTTAAAAACAATTGTATTTTTAATTCTGCAGAAAGTGATACTTTGGCAATTTGGTTATGAAAGTTTTTGGATGTTGTAGATGCATTCTTGTCTTACAACTATAATATATCGTCAATCGTAATAAATTACGATATATTATAGACGTCTCGCAGAGATGAAGCCTTTTATATGGAAAAGTAGGTATGGGAGTTATTAGGTGTTTAATTATACAGGCATCAATGGATAAATTTGTCACTTTTAACATCTTGATTTATGAGTGCTAAAAGTGGATACCACAGGATCACAGACACTTTAAAAATGTACTACTGTTTGAACAACGTTGGCTGCAGCGGTGAGACTGATGCACATGTCGTTTCAATTTCTTCTCGAAGAGCGGAAAATGCAGCTGGTTTTCTCATCCTCATAAATAAAAATGCAGTGATTTAAAATCAAGACACTTAGAATCATTGCATTGCGTGAATGTCCGGATCTTCCGTACTACACATCACATACGGTACCATGGATATAAAATTTTCATGAATATGTGAAATTGTTACACATATTGGTGACTTTATTGCAAACTTACTTCTTCATTGTAGACGTACAATACTGTAATGATGCTAAAAAGAATCACGCACTCATGACAGTTATTTGAAATTTTCACAAAACTACCGAAGATTCCAGAACAGCCTAGCGTAATCTACAGCTTTCGAGAGACGTCTTCAAAGTTCCAGGAACATCTGGAAGTTAAGAAAATACTATAAAAGTCTAGTAAATACTAGAGAATTCCAGAAGGTTCGAAAATTATAAATAAACGGATCTGAGGGCCATTGTTATTTTGACGTTTCCAATGACGCGACTCTAGCGGCGAATCACGAAGTGAAAGCAGTGTTACCATCAGGCGTGTGAACTAAGCGACAGATAGTTAAGTGAAGTATTTACGCGTGGGCGATATTTGAGGGAATATGCTGGAAAAAGTTCTTACGTAGCGAAATAAACTGGAGCGAATAGTAATACATGCTGAAATTGGAGGAATTGTTCTAGTGAATGGCCAATAAAGTGTTAAAGCGATTATAAAGTGTCGAAGTGTTAAAGCGATTATAAAGTTACTAGTGATAAATATGCGAAACAGTTAAATTCAATATTAGCGTTACATTTAATAGTGTTAAGAGACTTTGTACGTTCGTTTAATTAATTATTCAGTAATCAATAAATTCGTTTTTGAATTCCAGCGTTTTGTTTAATTCCTCCTGCAGCTAAAACACGTGATATTTTAAAATCGTATTGTGCTCTTTGACCGGTAACCGTACCTCCGCCATTTTATTTAAGGGTCCTGCCTATCTTATGGCAATAAATTTATGCAAGTAACTACATCTTCTGAGATATATTGTACTTATGCGGGCGAAATGTTTCTATAACGCCTGTAGCACACCTCCGCCGCGAAATCACAGCAGCGAAACCGCACTAGTTTCGCCATAACTTGTCTTTTGTAGGAAAGGCCGAAAAAAAGCGAAACTGCCTGTTCTAGAGTATAGATTTGACTATAATTCTATCTCTTTCCCGCGTGGTTTCGTCGATCTGCTCCGATGCCAGCTACACCTCCGCGCACCGGCCGCCATTTAGTTGCAGTGCTGCATTGTTTCCGCATGTGTTTGTGGAAGTCGACAAAATTAAAAAGTGTAACTTCATTTTTTTAAATAATGGATGTCGATTTTACTGAAAAATTAATACAAGAGGTCAGAAATAGACTTTTTTTTATTTATTGAGTCATCCAGACTATAAAAATAATATGAAAAAATTACAGGCATGGAGAGAAACTCAACTCTCGCATGACGTTCCGCGCCCAGTTCCGCTACTTGAATTACACTTGATCGCAGCGGAATTCCTGCAGCGATTTCGCTACTGGGGTTTCGCAGCGGAGGTGTGCTACGGGCGTAAGGAACGTTTCTATGAGACACCTGTCAATTGTCAGTATTTTCCTCATCGTAGCGGAAATATTGAGTAATTTAATATTTGGACACTGGATGAAGAAATTAGCAGGTGTGCAAGAGACTTTTAAAATTTTGATAAAAAAAAGAATTTTTTTATCAAAATTATGATCCACGTTAAATGAGTGATAATTTTAAACTTTAAAGTAGAAGAATGAATTTTTATATTGAAAAGGGTGCGGTTCAGTTTGCCGTTAACAAATATTTTTAATATGTCAACTAAGTGTGTCACTTTATTAATTAAACGTCAACTGGTTTCGATACTACTGCATATTCGTTAACAAATGCATAATAACTGAATCATGAATATATGTAAATAATTCCATTTTTGGGTGGGACGTGGCCTCTATTATGGTGGGAATAGCGAATAAGATAATATGATAATTTTGCCTCAAAATACGTGGAGTTTGGATAAGTTTATCAAATTCTTGCATAAAAATAAATTTATCAAATTATCGTATCTTCTTTATGATTCGAATTTCTCATATTTTCTGTAATTGAATATTTGGTTGCCTGTATATTTGAATTCGAACATTTACTACTATAAAAAACATCCGATCTTGACTCGAAGAATTCGTCATTCGAAAAAGTTTTGGAAATTGCTCACTTTTGTTTACTTGATATTCCTTTATGGAGGCCTGATATTAAATAAAACAATATATGTAAGGTAAAAACATACAATTTCTTTCTTTCAATGATATAATAAACTGTAGAAACGTTTCAAGCGTGAAATCTTGGCAACTCAAATGTACGGTAATTGCCTTACTTGCATTCGTTATCGAACGGACCTTCTTTGTGATCGGACGAGACGCTACGCCGAAAAAAAGTCCCGGGGACGAAGGAACAGAGTATCTTACACTATTATAAGAATGAATATGTTACTTTAATCACCGTGACTTCAAATTACCTGATTTTTCTGTCTACACGCAGAGCGTTTGTGAAATAAGTGTGCCGTGATTTGTTGATCTTTCAATGCAGTATTTGCTACATATGAAAGCCGGCTAGTATGGAAATAACTTGTCTAATGCTTTCTTCCTTTTTCTTTTATTTGCGGGGATTCTCGCTTTCGAATAAAGATTAATAGCCTCTACCAATTTGTTGTAGTCCTAATGACGCAGATTTTTAAAATTGAATAAAAAACTGATAATATTGAATATGTTAACGTCTTTTAAACTCACTCATTATAAATCCCTACAGTTATTTATTAACTGTTTTTCTCGCCGAAGTACGCCTCGGGCTTCCCACGTTAACAAGCTTAAGAGGTATATTCAATTTCGTTAACCTTAGAACTGATTCAATACGTTCACTTGCCATCACCCAGCTAGACCTCCAACAGATCGATGGGCCTGTGTAATGAGTAGATATATTTCTTGGGGGCAATGATGAATCACGAATATGACAACAAAAAAACAATAAAACGGGACTGCCTTACACGTGTTTCGGTCGTTTTTTGGTGGTTACTTTTTTTACTCCCTTAATATTAACTCGTGCCGTCAACAAAAACTTTGGATCGATTTTTGACCCTTTTCCCGTGATCCAATCGAGCTGAAACTTGGAAAGCAAACTCGCGGCGACGATCAAGAAGATCTGTCAAATTTTCGTTAAAAAAAATTAATAATTATAGTATAATTTCGGATTTATAGAAATTTTATTGGTTTTTTCAAATTGGAATCATTAGAAAAGTTTGATTAGCAACGGCGCGGCGGCCCGATAACCTATATTTTTATATAGACTATCGGGAATATTTTCTAAATTTGAATTACTCCGTCGGTATAATAGGTACATCACTACGAATTTCGAAAATTTACAAAACAATTGGTTCAAAGATGACAGCAAAATTGGGTTTTTTGGGAAAAAATCAAATAATAATTTATTTCTTTTAGATTTCTGCTTAGTTTCGAAAAATTCGACATTACCCAAATCTGATTTTGACTTAATCATTTGACGCTGGAAATTTATAAGGTACGATATTGATGATAATTGAATCTATCAAAATCTTGACATCTCAAAAGATCTGACATTTTGGAAAATATTAAATTTCTGTAAGTTTAGTGTTATGTTATATGTTTTAATTCGTCTTTAATTATTGTTATATTTTACAAAGAAAGGGAGTATAGTAAAAACTTGGTTTTTATGGGTTACTTTTTTAACATCCAAAATAAATATTTATTAATAATTATCTATCTGTTATCTTTGGACCGAAACCGGTAATTGTGTATTCAGAACATGTATATAAAAATATTCACGATTGAAGTTATTTTATACTGTATAAATAAATAATTAATATAATTAACAAAAATTTACTTTGTTTTCATCATTTATAAATTAATACATCATACGTTATAATTAATGTTACATTTTCAATTTGAAAATTAATTCAAAATTGTATTCGAGCGTAGAAGCGCTGTTCTTTGTTAAGCGCAATAGATTGCATTTTATTTCAATGCTCTGCGAAGTAATGATGCAATTACTGTCCTTAATCCCTACTTCTTCATCCCCCCTGCTTGGGAGATATTGAATGTGAATAAAACTCACCCTATTACTGAGAATAAAATAAATGTAC
The DNA here is from genome assembly GCA_016648135.1 of Agrypnia vestita. Lineage (NCBI taxonomy): Eukaryota > Metazoa > Arthropoda > Insecta > Trichoptera > Phryganeidae > Agrypnia > Agrypnia vestita. The sequence continues at coordinate 46,030 of JADDOH010016579.1, forward strand.
GGAACTGCACGATACATTTTCTTTACTTCGAACAAGCTGCAATCACTTTTCTAGTTCACTAACTGGTTGACCCGGCTACGCATAGAATTGTCTTGACGTTTTTTTTATTAGTTTCGGCACTTGTGATTGGATTGCCTTGCTGGACCGTCTTCGCCTTGCAAAATATTAACTGTTATTTTAGTGCACGATCACAACACTTATAAAGAACCTTCCAAAACTCTCTAGAGCATTTCGAAATCTTATAGATCTTTCTGAAATCTTCTAGAAATTTCAGTTTCCAGAACCTACTAGAACATTATAATTGTTTCTGGAACCTCTAGATCACTGACACACTCCGTCACTCAGTTTGGAACCTTAAAGATCTTTCTGAAAACCGGTAAAGGTCGTCCTCCTGATGACGTTGAATAAGTATTCAACGAAACGTCGAGATTCGCTTCTCGGAAATACATACGGTTCGTATAAAATATCCGAAACTATTTACAGTTAAAATACCCTTATTCAAATATAATAACTTTAGTTAGTTAAATTTTTACCTATTTTTTCCTCCAAAATATCTATCGAGTGATTTGGCAATGTAGTAATAATTAAAAGGTCTTAATTGAAATTGTTACATATTTTGTATATACCTATTTATTTATGAATTAATAAAAATGATGAGTTTTCTTTATTATTGCATGAAAAATAGCTCTCTTTCGAAACATTTTTTCAAGGTGACCGCGTATCTGTTTTTTTATAATCTTGTTTCTTTTTCATAGCTATTTATTCGAAGAATTCTCCTTTTGTCGCCTGAATTATAGAGTCATTTCGTGTTTTCATTCCTCGTTTCGAACGGTAAAAAGAATAGATGGGTTCCAGCTGGTTCCAAACCGAGAAGAGATTTGATATTCGCGTAGATTGATCAGTTTCTTTTTCCCAGGGTTGAAAAGAATAACTACTATTTGTTAAAACAGTTCATCTTTCATTTTCTGCCCATCTAGCCTCATTATCATTCCACTAAATGAAAATATTCATTAAACAGGAGCATAACTTGATAAGCAAGAATTATATTTAAGAAAAGTTTTTTCACGGTAGGATATCTGTTCAAGGATTTTAAATCATTGTGATCATCTTTTAAATATTGTAATGTTTCCAGATCCATTGCAATGTTGGCATTGTCACTGGTAAGAATCAGTCTTCAACAAAAATATAGCAATTTCACGCTTACAATATTTTTAAAGCAAAGGTTTGATTTTTAATGTTTGTAAAATTGGTCTCAATATTGGCAAAAATTCGAATGTAAAAAAAATTAAATATGTAAAAAGTACAAATATACGAAAGATCGAAGTGAAATAAAAATAAAAGATAAGCATTTTGCATTTTTCAAATAAAAAATATTTTTATTAAAGTATTTCAAATACATAATAAAAGAAGTTATATTATAATGGTGTAAAATAAGATTAATTTGATTAAATAAACTTTATGAAATAAAAAAATAATAAAAAAGTAACTTGCTGTAATAAAGTGTACAAGACGGGAAATTCTTTCGCTATGACCTAACCCCGTTTCCCAAGACAGAGTCCACGTCATATAAGTCTGTCTCACTAAGCACGTGAAACTCATTAAAGTTATATCATTAATTCATAAATAATTCGTTGCTTTTTGGCTCAGTTTAAACAACTATGAAGTAAAACTTGACTTCGCATCTTCAATACACTTCAGTTCTGCTTAATTGTGTCTACGTTCTTGTTTCTTTAGTATACCTTTGTGCTTAAGACTTGCGGATGAATAAGGTTTGTACAAAATGAGTATCAGCTGTATGGAATTACGCAAAAGTGACATCAAATTGAAATTTCTAAAAGGTTACTATTGTATTCAAATGACAGAAAATAACCGTGCGCCATTAACCCGCTTTATTGTAAGAAATTAAAGATATTTAATTATTTTAAATAAGTATAAAACGTTTTAACCAGCTCAAACTAATTCCTTTACAAGCACATATATTTACTTCATTAAGGCTGAAAGTGATAATATCATAATTATTTCTGAAATAAAATCTTTTCACCTCTGAAAAAATATAGTGAATAATTTTTCTTATTTTTTTTTAAAGGAGGTAGTACAATAATTTATATTCCCTAATATAATAAGAATTACAAATAACTATTTAAAATTATAATCAAATGTAAAAAGCATCACTCTTTTTTTATATCGATTCCTCTTAAAAGTATATTATCTTCATTCCTAATTTACCCCGGTACTTTAATATAAAATTTAATTCTACTGTGCATGATTGAATTTTGCTTTTTTTTTCTTTCTGGAAGATAATCTTATTTCATCATTTCTTCTTGTGCAGTGGGCATGTTCATTTTAGGTGTCTTTTCTTAAGAATTCAATGTTTTGTATCCATTAATAATTTTATTGTAAATAGAAGTACATTAAATTTAATTATTTTTCTTAATATCATTATTTGTGTACTTTTTAACATCATTTTGATTCTTGTATATCGATTTCTTTTTAGTATGATTTTTAATGTATTTTTTTTTCATTTCTTTTTCATGTGTTCTGCAACTATATTATGTTAAGAAAACGAAATTCGTTTTCCCATTTTTGTTGCATATTTTGTATTCAATGAAAAGTTTAATTTATGGTCTGTGATTACTCTCAAGTATTTAATACCATGCGTTTATATCGGTATATTATTTTAACTGAGGAATTAGGATTTAATAACCTTTTAAATCTCTGACCTCTGCTAAATCCCCGTCAAATTGCTCAAACTAACGCATTTGATTTTCCTTAATTTTAAATAATCCCTAAATAATACTCAAATTGAATCCAGAGTGCTCTGAATAATTGAATAGAATGTATAGTAATGTGATTAAAATTGGAATTCCAGACCTCTATTTCTACTCCGTTAAAACGTTCCAGAGTCAAATAAAACATTTCAGTTTTAAATTTCGACGATCCTAAGTAAACAATCCGTAATTTAAACAATGAACTAGGCTAAAAAGAAACTCGTTTAGTTTTTACATGGCGGTGAAAATTCGAGGGAGATCCAATTAGGACATGCTCCAAGGTTACAAGGAATGACTAATGAGCTACAAAGTCTAATAATTAACTTTGTATACTTCGGTGTGTAGAAAGCGAGAAATATACTCGTAATTGTGAACGTATTTGGCACACCCGTTAATTGAATATTTTAACAATTAATATATATATAAGAAAAACAATAACCAAATTTAAGTTAAGCAAAAAAGCAACCAAAAAATTAAAAATTTGATGTGATTTCTCCACGTTTACGTATAATAAGTTATGAACTATTTTAAATAAATCTAAAATGTTACGCAAAAGTCCTAAAAACTACATTAAAGAATAAGGAGGGATTTATAAAAATTAAGAGAGGGAGAATAAAGACTAGAATGTTCAAAAATATAATAGATAAATAAAAAAAATGGGTGCGTCTACGCGCGTTAGAAGTTATACTTGTTTGGGGTACATAAAAAAACAAATGCTGGGTTAAATGCATTGGAACATAGTTGGAGACTTGTTTGTGTTGTATGCCTTGGATTGAAATATGACTGAACAGTAATACTCTAATTTGAGATATACATTGCTGAATGAAGGTAATAATTGTAGGTAAAGTAAACATCCAATTGAAGATTTGAAATTTCAATTCAAGGTATATAACGTAAACCAGAATCTAAAAAAAAAAGGAATAAAAAGTCTATATCTAAATAAAGATAAAAACAGAAATATATTAAATAATTTTCAAAAATAGTTCGGGAAGGGGAATTGGAAGGAAGACAGGATTGGGATTCAAAAAAATATGATTTCAAAAATAATTCACGATGAAAGTGTTGGAAGGAAGGTGGGATGGAGATTTAAATAAAAGTATTATTTCAAAACTAATTCAGAAAGGCAGAGTTGGAAGTAGAATGAGATGGGGATTGAAATAAATGTATTATATCAAAAATTATTCTGAAGGGGAGGAAGGAGGATGGAATGGGTATTGAAATAAATTATTTTTGTACGATTTAATAAATAATTCTGGAAAGAAGACCTGGAAAGAGGATGGAATGGAGATTAACATGGACGATGTGTATACTGAGATCAATATGGTATGTTATTTGAAATAATTTCTGTAATTCTAGTGTTGAATAAATATTTAGAGTTAGTCTCGGTAGAAAAATAAGTTCTGGCATTAGTTCTGTTTATCCTACGTAGATGTAACTCGAATAGATTATACGTTCGAGTTAATCTGGGCAGTTTACTTTAGAATTAGCTATTTTATCTCAGTGAATGATATCGTCTGTGCCTTTTGAATATATTAAAATGAACGGATGGGTCTACAATTCTGTTAAATTTAGGGTTCAATAATAATGAAAGTAAAGATATTTCTTGAAAAGTTTCTATATTTTTTCGATTCTATTGATTAAAAGATATTTTTCGGATTCCAAACATGAGAGATACGTTCGATGATATTTCGAACATATGAAAAGTACGCTACTCTCAGATTTATAGAAATATTTATAAAATACTTGACAAAAATTTTATTTAAAGGGAATTCATATTACAATCATACTTACTTACCACCATGCCATTTTCCAGTGGGGGTAAGCAGAGAGAATAGAGCGCCACACTCTTCTATCCTGATATACAGCTCTCGCCTCATCCACATTCATACATCCTCTCATCAAGCTCGATGGTTATTGAGGCTTCTAATGGGACCATCTACTAGTATCTGGTTAATCTGTTAATCTGGTCGTGCCACGTCTTCCGCGGTCACCTTTCCTTTCTGGCACCGTCAACACTTGCATTAAACATCTTTCTAACACTTCTTTCCTCATTCATTCGCTCATCATGCCCAAACCACCTGAGCGACCCTTTTTTAATACTATGAATTATGCTAAGATCAGCTTTACATTCATTCCTGATATCTACATTATTTATTCTATCATAAATGGATTTGTTACACATACGTCTAAGGGATTTCATCTCCACTAAGTTTTGAATTAATTATTTTTTATTTTCATAGGAAGCAATCACGTTTTGGTATGACATATCAAATTAAAAAAGAGTTTTATTATTTGACGAAACGTAAGTTTTTAATCTAATTGTAATAATTTCGTTCTCTTTCTGTCTGTCTGTCGGTTCATAAATTCGTAACTTGCTGGAATTTAAACTTTAGTCAATTAGAGTACGACACGCAATGGTTCAGGTAACACAGAACCGTGATACGCTCACCAAGTTACCGTGATTTTTCATAGATGTACGGCTAGTTAAATAATAAAACTCGTGGTTTTACGTGATTTTAAACAAAGTAATTTTGTTTTATTCAATCAAATATGTCAAACCATAACATGGTTGCTATCTACAAAAATATTATAGCTATGAAGGAGTACGGATAATAAAGCAAATATGTATAAAAACTTGTCACACAAATAATAAAACTCATGGTTTTATGAACATTGATTTTTTTCTTATTTTACTTAATATTTTTTTTTATTTTCAAAATTCTAATTTAATCTTATCTAAAATAAATAAAAAATTTGACAAATAAAATATCTTACTAGACGCAGATACATAATTTGTTTGCACATTTATTATTTCAAATAACGTAGGTGCATCAAATAATTAAATAAAAATTACAAGTGAACAGCAGCCACGTTTTTCTATTGAAATCGTGAATAAAAATAAATGAATTTATTATTAATAAATTAATTAAATTAAATTTGTTTAGCACGACTTTATTTTTTGTGTTTTGCTACAGTTTTAGCTTCATCAGGGTAAAAACAATCAATTTTCCGGATTTCTTAAATCTGTTTCCCGTAACTCCCTGGAAAAAGCTAGAATTATAATAACAACACTGATTATGGGGCCTGTAGGCCCGGGCACCTGAATGTGAATATTTTTACCTACCAGTTAAAATCGAATTTTATAACGAATTCAAAAATTTAATAAATTGAATAAAAAATTATTTAGGTTATGAAGCTCAGCAGTAGAAATAATTTTATTTGAATGCATCTCTATTCCCAGTAGACACTTGTGTCAGAGAAACGGGAACCTCTTATGCTTCCGCACTCCTCTGGGTAACCAATATCCTCGAGAGCTTCTGTAACCCTGTTGCAGTTCAGAGTGAAAACCAATCCCCATCAACTCCTTACCTGGCCACTCCAACGTGCGGCTTTCTCTTTCTCCACCGGACCCTCGTGTATGAGAATAGTTGCCCCCTATTCCCCCTGCAACGTCTCCTGGGTAACCAGCACTCTTCGATCCTCCCAATATTCCGTCATAACAGTTAAAATTTTAATTAGAGTTCAGTCTACTACACACGATATTATTTTAGCAGTGGTTCATGATTTAGATTTAGAAATACTTTAAAATAACTGAGTAAATTGTTATTTTCAAACAGAAGCCTTTGATTAAAGACAGATTAAAGAAATTTCCAAACATTCCAAAACCGCCTGATTTTTTTGGAGTGTTTAAAAATTTTCATTTTATTTCTCAAGTTCGTTAATATTACACATCGTATATTAACTAATATTTTATATTTTACAATCCAAAATTTTTTTCTACATTTTATATGTAATTATTAATACATATTTATATTTAGTTCTCTAATCTAATACACTAATATCATTTATATACATACAATCTATAATGCACATCATTTAATACTATACTATATTCATATTTTCCAGCACTACATCATACATTTCTACACCTCATCATCTTTTCTTGATTATTGATATATTTTTCTTTAGTCCGGATATAAAACAATTATGCCAGCGTTTTTTGTAAACCACAAAACATCTCTGAGATGTATTTTTGAATTAGTGAAGTGTACTATAGTAATCACAAACCCTTATTGACGTTTATCGAGAAATCACAGTTACGGTGGCTGGAACATGTCTTGTGGATGCCGCCAGATAGACTGCTAAAACGGATATTCCAGGCAAGCCCAGAAGGCAGAAGACCAAGACCAAGACTGGGAAGAGCTGGCGAAAACAGTTGGAGGACTGCTGCAAAGCGAAGTTGCAACTAAAATTGGCTGACTTGAAGAGCGAAACTCAAGATAGGAAAAGTTGGAATCTTCTATGCGGTGCAGGGACCCCGACCCAATAGGATGAAGGGTAGAAAAAGAAGAAGACTTTAGTAATCACAGAAAACAGTTGAGTACTTTGTTATTCTATCGAACACAAGGTGCTTTTAGTGATTTGGCTAATCAGAAGGCATCTATTGAGACGATCAGAAAACTGTTTCGATCTTATAACTTTACACCTGTGATTCATCATTTGAAAATTTACTTTTGATGAATTTTTTTGTATAAAATTCAATAATCAAAATTACAATTAAAACAAAATCCCAAAACACACCAAATTGCCTCTTCCTAACATACCTGTCAAAAATAAACTACGCATCTAATGCGGTTAAAAATTTGCGCGAAATTCAAGAAAACTTGTACCAATATTATTTATAAATGATCGGCCTTATTCTGAAAATAACAATTTTGCTATTTTATATCTTGTCAATTATTGTATGACATTTTAAATTTGATAGGTTTGAAATTAATAAATTCAATCAATCAGAAAGCTATGAAACGTAAACCGTTAAGTTATTCACAAATTGTGAAGGAATTCACGTTTTAGAGCTTTGATTGATTGATTCAACCTGTCAAACTTAAAACGTCAACATTGACGGCATCACAATGTAATACAATAAATGTCAAGATACCGATCCACTGAAATAGCAACAATACTATTTTCAGAATGCGACCGGATTTATTCATTAGATATGTATCTCGCGTGAAATTTTAAAATTTCGGATTTTTTTTAATTTCACGCCAACTCCTGTATATATACCATGTATTCAATTGTTAAGACATACCTAATACTATTTCTCATAATCATTCTTATACATTCAGTCTCTCGTATTCGTGATTAATGTATTTCTCGACATTTATATGAAAAAAGATTTATTCTGTCCAGAAAGAAAGAGAGACGGGAAGAGTGAGAGAGCTAGACGGAAATAAAGCACAGAGCAGTAGCATACTTAAGTGTTCTCCAGGCGAGTGTAACACTAATCTATGTTTTCGAGTTAGGGGTAACCATTCGTCTTTCCAGAGATCGCTGGAACCATAAACAAGCGAGACGTCTTATCTGTTATCCGCTCCAGCATGAAACATTCAGACGTGTAAACACCCTCATCCTGGACCAAGGGGGTATAGGAAATCAGAAAATTAAGTGCATATAAATAAACAATCAAAATATGAACGTGTAAAAATTTAGTCAAAATCAAAATTTCAAAGTTCACTGAATTACTCCGGCCTAAAAAAGGAGTTAAAAATTTAAACAATTTTCTGCGTATTCTAGTGTAATGTTAAAATAATTCCAAAGAATGTCATAATATACACATTTAAAGAATATTGCTTGAAAATCTGCAATCAAAAAATATAGATATCTCATTATCAATAGCGACATCTGTATTGGATTGTGGGAAAGACAAAGTTTTCGACTGCAGGAACTTTTATATATATACGACTATGATAGATCACCAAAAATTTGATAGATCTTGTAGTGTATCACGGGTGGAATTGATGAACGTTACAATGTCTAAAGTGATCACTTAAGCCAGCCATAAGATAAGTCGTAAGCCTTTTGAATACCTTCCATCTACTTTTCCATATAAAAAATAGTTTCGTATCTATGAGGGAACTAAAATATACCTTTATTAAAAATTACTCTTAAACGTGTACATAGAAATACGTATCCCAGATAACAATACAAGTTTACGAATCAGCTGAATATAGACAACATATTTATTTATTTCAATATTTATTTAGTTCCATATTTTTTTAAATGGGCTTATTTGTTTTATATTAAAAAAAAATATTGCAGTACAACATAATGATAAGTCATTTAAAAGTTTTTCATAGACATTTTTTTGCACTCCAGTTTTAACTCCTTTATATTCACAGTATTTTTTGTATTATTTTCGGTAGTTTGTCAAAGATTTTAAGTTCTTTGAACATCAAACAATTTGGTGAAATGTATTTCTTTTTCTTCTGAAGTCTTATACTATCGCCGCCTCTTATATTAAGTGAATGAAAATCTTTACTTAGTTTCATCATTTTATTTACTTATCAAAATCTTCTTGTGTAACTTTGTGAAAGGCCATTTAAAAAAATGTATTGAAAATGATAACTTTGTTTACTTTCACTATTAATTTATAACGATAAGAACGTTTTCGATGTTACTAATACGTCTTCAGTTATGTCACTAATACTTAACTAATGACTAAAGGATGGCGTGAGGAGTGGGGTGGAGATCAGAGTCCGGTGGGAATGTGGGCGTGGTCATTAGGCGCAGAAGAGGGGACGCAATAGAAGGTGTTTGAATTTTGATTACTTAACGATTAATAGTAACAATAATTCTATCAATATTTAATGCATCTAATGACCATGAAATTTAAGAAAATTAATTAAAATCAGAATGTACAAACATTGCAACTAATAAAATACAATATTTTTAATTATAAAAGTAATTGGGAAATGATCCATTTCTGATTTAAAATATTTGTACCAAAAAATTATAATTATTAAAAGTGATGTATATAAATTAACTTTGTATACATCACTTTTAAAAAAAAAAAATCAACATATTTCAAAGCCAATGGCTTCTTCATCAGGATACCAAATTTACAAAATTAAATTTAAAAATCGAAGTATAAATAATCAAAATATTAAAAAGTTATGTATGGAAAATGAATAGTAATAAAGTACCTACTTAACATGAAAATAAATTTAAAAGATAACTATTTGTAAAAATATATAGTTATCTTTTAAATTTATTTTCATGTTAAGTAGGTACTTTATTATATAAAATTGAATCTAGAAATAGAACGACAAAAAGAAGAAAAGGGATTATCGAAAAATAATCTCTGTAGAGTTTACAAACGACAGTGGTGACTGGAGATAAAGATGTAATTTGGAACTCTATGACATGGTTGACATGAAGTATTGTCAAATCAATTAATCTTACAAAACAACATATATTTTGTGTTGCATGACGATAAAAGTAAAACGCTATTCAAGATTGACACTGAGAATATTACACTAATTGACAATCCAGTCTTAACTATTTATTATGAAACGTTTATACCGAAGTCAATGCGAGAAGCAGTTGAAGCGAAGACTTGATGAAAAGTGAGTGAAGCCGCGTGGCACATGCTGCCAGAGGTTTTCCGTTACCCAGAGATGTTTGCCTCGACTACTGCACGCTGATCAATAGATGGCGGTAGACATCGTCCATAAAACTAACGTATTATATTTAGAAAGATATAGTATATGTACATTAAATTGGCATATACATAAGTTTTATGGTTGACGCCTGCAGCCATCAATTGATCAGCCAATATTCTTATTGATGCAAGCAGTTGGATGAAAGTTTGTCCTTCAAAAATCAGCACAGTTGTATATAAAATTTGACACATTATTTGGCAAGGTCTGATCTCCAGGTAGAATATATTTTTCATGAAATTTATTATATATGGGGTATTAAAGCAAAGACAGCAATATCCAAAAATTTTGTAAGAAACAAGATTTTGGAAGGATTCATGAAAGAACGTAAATATACATAAAATCTTCGGTGACTACATTCAAAATACTTTTGAATTTTTTTTTTGATATTTCTGCTGCCCTTACTTTTAAACCCCACATATGATTATTTGATGACTTATTTGATACTAAACACTATTCGTAGGAATTTGAATTTTATAGCGTGTTCTTTAAAATCCAATTGTTATTCACTTCTAGAGATACAGTGAAATATTTAAACCTTCGTTCATAGAAAGGTTTTCTGTTCAAGAAAATATGTTACTAGAAAATAAGAAGGAATATTAACAATAAAAATACAAGTAATATTACAACTTTTTACTATATTTGACTTAAGGACAGGCTGTATAAAAGGACGACCTTTGGAAAAGTTAGAGCTGTGTGACTGGGATTTATGAAATTGTAAAATACATTCGAGTTTTCTTTACTTTTATAATATAAGTAAAGCTTTTCATATGTTTTTTTTTCTGCGATTATGAATAACATTATTCGCCTCTTAACAACTCCATAGACCAGAGATTGCAAATATACTATAAAACACAGGTCAGATAAAGAGTCTTAGTTGAGTAGAATTTTTTAGAAACAAATTAAATATAAATACGACGGCTTTAAAAGTGAATCACGTGATGTATACGGTTGATACCTTGTCTTTGCATACCAATAAATGAATATCAAATATAATTATATGGCTTATAAATATACAGAGCTATTGGTATTGCCCTCATAAGGCGAAACGCGTCTCAAAAAAAATAAAAAGTTGAACTTAAAAAACAAGTGTTTTTATTTAAATATGTGTGATATACAGATTATTTTTCTTGCTGGCAAGTATATTGATTAATTATTATCTATGGTGTCGATAGAGAAAAAGGATTGAAACTGATGTCTTTCAATAATCTTCTTATGAGAAATGTTTCAATGTAAAAATCATTCAACTCAACCGAGATATTTAACTTTAAAAAACATAAATATATAAATATAAATATAA
>JADDOH010016580.1:0-16160 GCA_016648135.1 Agrypnia vestita
GATAACAATTACAATTGTAAAAAAAGAAAATTAGCTATTGTTTAAAATAAGCCATAAATGTATTCCTTATTTCTATTGCTCCTGCGGTTGACCTTCGATATTGCTCTGTAATGGGACCCACTGAACTTCCTAATTCATTCGTTGTCTCTTCACGGAGAACTGCACAAGCTCGTTTATTTTTGACACGGTTGGTATTTCTAAAGACGTTCCTAAAAATCGCCATTTTGCCTTTAAAATTCCAAAAACACATTCAATGGTCTTTCTAGCCTTTGCTAAATTTGTATTGAAGTTTTCTTGATCTGCCGTTATACGTTTTTCTGGACATGGACGCATGAGGTACGGTTTTAACGGAAATGCTGGTGTAGAAATGTTACTATTTAGTAAGATTTTTTGGGGAGGTACCTCCAATTCATTGTTCTCACATCTGAACAATTCGGTGGCCATGAAAACCCCTCCATCATTTTGCTTTTCTCTAGCGCCCACATCAATAACCATAATTTTTTTATCGGCATCAGCAAGACCCATTAGCATTATGGAAAAATATTTGAGATAGTTAAAATAACTTGATCCACTATGGGGAGGGCATTTAAGTTCACAATGGCGTCCGTCAATTGCTCCAATGCAGTTCGGAAATTCCATAAAAGGAAATATCTTTCTGCTACATTCTTGAAGTGTTCTCTGGTATGTGGCGGAAGTACTTCAGATCCAAGCTCTTGCACAATCGCTGAACACGTATCATACACAATCTTGCTAATAGTACATCTTCCAAATCGAAATTCAACAGCTTAATGTCTGAAACTGGCCCCCGTTGCCAAGAACCTGAAAGAAACGGGACATAAGGTTTAGGTATAAAATATTTTTTTGTTATAATGATACAAATAGTATTTTTTCCAGGGGACGATTGTAAAAAGAAGTGGAAGATCGATTTGTAAGACAGTTTCAGGAAAAGAGTTCAAACTGCGCCTGCTAAATCTGGTTCTGCCGCCAGTCCTCCACACAAAAAGTGAAAATTTTCAAGCCTCATGGAATTCACCCGGGATGTAATTGTTCCAAGCTCTATGGTAGGAAATCAAAGTCTCCTTCAATGGAAGAAGAAGAAAATTTTACCATAAGTGTCGAAGTCGCACAGGACACAGATCCAGACACATATAGGTATATGTTTTTTAGATAAAATATCAACATGTTTCAGAGCCCATGGCCATTTGATGTAATGGAAAAAATATTTTTTAAATGTGAACATTTTGATTACAATTTCAAAAATTTTCAAAATATCATGCGTCTTTTATTGCATACCTCAGTGTTACCACGAGTATTTCTTCTGGTGTTATTTGCTGTTGAACTATGCTGAACAAGATCGCTTTGGATATTGATATATTCCATGTGCCTGAGGGGGTTTTCCGAAGCAGGATTCTCCTACACCTTTGACCAGATTGCACAGGTCATTTTTAATTGTTTAATAATAAATATTATTATTTTAATATACAATATGTATATGTGTCCCCGTGTCCCCCCCCCTATGTGTTATATATAGATATATGATATATTATATATATGTATATGGGTGTGTATATGTATATTCTTAGATATAAATTCGTAATATATATGCATTGAACATAAAGTTTGTAATGTACATATTGTGGAATAATTAAAATTGAAATTAAAGACCCAGCCTTTTCTTTGTCAAGCGAGAGGTTACTTTCTGGAGTAAGTAATCAAATGTTTGTATGGAAATCCTCGTGTATTCAAAAAATCGAGTTTCGTCGTTTCTTAAATTATTAAACAAATGGTGGTACTCTCCGTAAACCTTTCTACTCCTGTTTATCGGGTGAACGCCATATTTCCTCTGGACATTCAATAAATGACATTTCCATAAATGTCTGACGTTTTCACTTAAAATGACTAGTTTTGCTAAAACACGAGACGACACCATGATGGCACGGCTACTGATAGAAGTTACCGCTCAGCCGCTTTGTAGCTTAGCCGGAGCTTCTCACGACTTGCCGCTCTGCCGCATTGACACCAATTGACGCTCTGCTGCTCGCCGCTCGTATCGTACCCGGGGCCTAACGGTAAAAATCTATAAAAATTAAATAAACTAACATTATGTACCCCATGGAGAGAGCTGGCACTATAGACCGAGATGAGTGCAGGAAAATTATTGAGGAGACCAGGACCCACCAGGGATTGTGGTGTCAGGAGTGATGATGATGATGTACCCCATATCCTTTTCCATTACTAATGGAATTAAATCATCCACAGAGAATAATGTTTTTCCTAAAACGAATCGTTTCCAATTTAAATTTCTAAAATAAAAGAGAAAAAAAAACGCAACCATCACTCATTGCCAACGAAGAAACACACTTGTTTTGTGGCAAGAATGGCCAAGAAAGAAAAAGAAGAAGAAATAACTCTTGTCTATGCTTGCACCATTTTATTATAGACTTGTTTGGACGTCTATATTCTGTGGTTTGGTGGTTTGGACTATAGTCCGTCTAACTTATCTGAAGAATGGCCAAATTTGGAACTAACGACGCCATATTGGATTATCTACAGCTGACAGAACTTTGACAGACTTTGTTTACAGAGGGGTTCACGACTGTTTCGATAGTTTTTTAAGAAAATTTTAGACTGTCACCATGCCAAAAACCATTAAAAGCGGTGTTCGGGAAATAATCTTGAAAATGCACACGTTTTTTGAAGAGGAACAACGTCTAAAAGCCTCAATTATACCGTTTGATTTTGTTCATAGACTTATTGCCGCCACTTCAGGTTAGTGCTGCCATGCAGTTATAATGATTTTCCCATACTTAGTTTTTTATTTACTATTATACAATTTCTTCAGGTATTTCTGAATCGGCAATTTACAAAATAGTTAAAGAAGGTAAAGTGGCCGTGGAAATGGGCATTAAAATATCTACACCCGGAAAAAAAAGAACAAGGATAAGTGGAAAAATTGATTTAGAAGCAGTAAGATGAGAAAAGTTTTAGAACATATTTTATTCGATAATTTTTTAAATAGAATTTTTATTATTTATACTTTTTATTACATAATTAATTAACGAGTTCATTTGTAGAAACATATTTTTTCAAAAATAATTTTTTTTATTTATGCACATTAAAGACTGGTTGCATCAACTTACTTTATAGCAATAGTTCATTTAAAGCATAGATTTTTACGAGAGCGAGTCGTTTGATCGGTGGAAAATGCAAAATATCTATGCTTTGAACGAAAGATTACTATAAACCAAGTTGATACAACGGCCCTAAACCGATTGATATCCTTAGGTGTTACTGAGTTAAACATGGAGGTCAGATCATTAGGTATGAGACACCGAATAAAACCGGCGCCACACTGCGCGGATCTTCCGCCGCGTCTCTTCTGTCTCATACAATATGCGCTTATTAAACACACTACGCGGATGATCGGTCGATCTATTTGCTTTGTCGATTTGGCGCAACGGAAAAGACGCGGCGGAATATCTGCGTAATGTGGCGCCGGCCTAAAAGAATTATTATTGTTTGTTTTTTTTTCCTGAAAATTGTATTTTTCTTTGATTTTGTAAAAACGCCATTTGGTGACGTGTATTTTGCGTTATATTTTGATAAATTTATTTGTAATTACTTTACATTTTTTGTTTTTTATCGTGTCGTATACTGCTTAATAAATTGTTTAAGAAAAAACGAATTTGCAAAAAATTCCCTAAAAATGAGATAATTTTTAGACTATGGGCAGCACCACAACGATTGGGACGCCCTCCTTTATTCTCCAGATAAGTTGGACGGACTATATTTGCTTCTGGCGTCGTATTTAGGGATGGGTCGTCGACGTATTTACCGTCGACGAAACGAAACCGTCCACGTGCGTCCGTCGACGAGACGGTCAACTAGTTGAATTCGTCAACTAGTTGACGCGTCAACTTCGTTACGCGGACGTCGCGGACGTTCTATCTAAACATCGGGACGATGGTCAACTGTCTACGGTTCGACGCGACGCTGCTCGACGGCTATTTTTATTACGTTAATTTTTAAAATTTAAAGAAGTTCGTAGGAATATAGTTTCGGGGAAAGTCAAACCGCTACTTGTGCTTATATGTAAAAAGAAATATTTTATTATTTTATGTTTACGCACATTATAGGCTTTTACATATTGTTTTGTATACTTCTTTCTATAAATAATAAAGAAAGAAGTAGGTGTACACAACAATATTAGGTGTAAGCAGTAAAATATTAGTTCAATAAAAAATAAAATAATTAAACAGAATTGTTTTATTTTATATAGCGCAAAATTGGGAATTCACCGAAACGTCGCACGTGCACATCGCACAAATCAAGTAAAAAATAATAGATAATAGCTTATTAAGCCTATCTCGCCCTACGCATGCATTCAAATTTCAAGTCTCTGTCATAGTTCGTGTATAGTCCGTCCAACTTATCTGGAGAATAGAGGAGGGCGTCCCAATCGTTGTGGTGCTGCCCATAGTCTAAAAATTATCTCATTTTTAGGGAATTTTTTGCAAATTCGTTTTTTCTTAAACAATTTATTAAGCAGTATACGACACGATAAAAAAACAAAAAATGTAAAGTAATGTACAAATAAATTTATCAAAATATACATTCGCAAAATACACGTCACCAAATTGCGTTTTTCAAAATCAAAGAAAAATACAATTGTCAGAAAAAAAAACAAACAATTATTCTTTTAGGCCGGCGCCACATTACGCAGATATTCCGCTTTTTGTCTTTTATTATCGTCTTTTCCGTTGCGCCAAATCGGCAAAGCAAATAGATCGACCGATCATCCGCGTAGTGTGTTTAATAAGCGCATATTGTATGGAAAGAAATGTAGCGATGTTCCGCGACAGAAGAGACGCGGCGGAAGATCCGCGCAGAGTGGCGCCGGTTTTATTCGGTGTCTCATACCTAATGATCTGACCTCCATGTTTAACTCAGTAACACCTAAGGATATCGGTTTAGGATAAGGTTTATAGTCATCTTTCGTTCAAAGCATAGATATTTTGCGTTTTCCACCGATCAAACAACTCGCTTTCGTAAAAATCTATGCTTTAAATGAACTATTGCTATAAAGTAAGTTGATGCAACCAGTCTTTAATGTGTATAAATAAAAAAGTTTATTTTTGAAAAAAATATGTTTATACTAATGAACACGTTAGTTTCCCCTCCTGCATTGACAATTATGAAGCACTGACCTTTAGATACGTGTTTGAATACACCTTCGACATCTTCACTTTGCCAACATTTGTCTGCTGTGTGTGAGGTATGTATATATGTTTCATCTAGATGTATGACTGGCCGCCGATTCAAAGAAGTTTCATTCTTCCTTAATTCATACAAGAATTTTGCTCTCATGAAACATATTAATTATATCATTGAGTTCTATAAGCACCTTACGGTTACTTTTAGTCTTCCGAAAACGAAAACCTAGCTTATGCAGTAATTTACGTTATATCTCACGATATCCTTGAAAATTTATGTTTTCTTTCAATACCTTTTGCAGTTTACTTAATGTAGGTAACTCTTTCTTAAAAAGTATAAAAATCATGTACCTTTCGCCTGATGACTCCCAAATCAAAGTCATCAATATCAATTTTTCCACTTATCCTTTTTCTTTTTTTTCCGGGTGTAGATATTTTAATGCCCATTTCCACGGCCGCTTTACCTTCTTTAAATATTTTGTAAATTGCCGATTCTGGAATACCTGAAGAAATTGTATAATAGTAAAATAAAAAACTAAGTATGGGAAAATCATTATAACTGCATGGCAGCACTAACCTGAAGCGGCGGCAATTGGCGGCAATACATCTATGAACAAAATCAAACGGTATAATTGGGGCTTTTAGACGTTGTTCTTCTACAAAAAACGTGTGCATTTTCAAGATTTTTTCCCGAACACCGCTTTTAATGGTTTTTGGCATGGTGACAGTCTAAAATTTTCTTAAAAAACTATCGAAACAGTCATGAACCCCTCTGTAAACAAAGTCCGTCAAAGGTCTGTCAGCTGTAGATAATCCAATATGGCGTCGTTAGTTCCAAATTTGGCCATTCTTCAGATAAGTTAGACGGACTATACACAGATCTGCACTCTATGGTCATTTAATTTAGAGTTGAAATGAAATTACCCGTCGAGCCGTCTATGGCGTCTACAAGTCGACAGCGAGAGATGAGAGAGAAATAAACGGAGACGTTTTGTCTTGCTCTCACTCGTTGCTTTGCATTACGTTGAATCTCGAATCGTCCACCGACCACGGCGTCCGCCGTCCACCGTCTACGAATTCAACTAGTCCATGCGATAAACGTAAACCGTCGACGCGTCGATGCAACGTCAACGGTTGATTTCAACTAGTCCGTCCATTCAACGCCCATCCCTAGTCGTATTTTGTATTATTTTATGCCATTTTATGGTACATAGTGTTGTTGAAAATTGATTGGTGTCATCACGAAAATTCACGATGGCTGTGGAATATTTACAAGTTGCAGAAGAAGAGAATGAGCAGCCGATTGAATTACCGCTGGAAAAAGACGGTACTATGCTTCTGACGACCGTCAAAGGTGTTTATCCCGGTGCGTGTGGAATGAAATTCCGAAATCCGGAGACTAATACTTTGAGGGGAGTGCGTCTCAGCGATGGCTGTCTTCACCCGCCAACGGATGGGTGGGACGCCAATGCCATTTACCTTTGCGTATTTCCGTTGAAGCGAAAAATGGATGAAGAGACAGAGGAGCGCGGTTCTGCCAAAACAAAGCGTTTAGAGAAGAAATTGGCTTGCACAGATCTCATCTGTCTGGGCTTGCCGTGGAAGTGCACGGAAGAGTCTGTGAAGCAATATTTTGAACAGTTCGGGGAAGTGGTTATGATGCAGCTCAAGCGGGACTCTTTGGGGAAGTTCAAAGGGTTCGGATTTATTCGCTTTGATAGTTACGCCTCGCAGATGCGGGCTCTCGGTCAGAGGCACAACATCGAGGGCAGGTGGGTGGATGTGTGCATCCCTTACTCTAAGGGTGGGGTAGTACCGCAGGTCTCTTCCAAGGTGTTTGTGGGCCGCTGCACGGAAGACATAACAGCGGAAGATTTGAGAACGTATTTTTCAGAATTTGGCGAAGTAATTGATGTGTTCGTTCCGCGCCCCTTCAGGGCCTTTGCCTTTGTTACTTTCTTAGATCCTGAGGTGGCGCAAGGGCTGTGCGGAGAGGATCACGTCATCAAGGGTGCCTCGGTGTCGGTGTCCAGCGCCGAGCCGAAGGCCAGGCACAGGTCCAAGGGCGGACCGTCGGGAGGGGGAGGGCCTCAAGGAAATTGGAATAATAATTCTAACTTTGATTCTCTCAACATGCAAAATTTAGGTATCAACCCTAACAACATATCTCCCAACACAAATGTGACGGTACCGATTAGTTTGGTAGCTGCCGCTCTGAATTCTGAGTTTATGGGCGGCAATGGTGGCGGAGGGGGTGGCGGTCGGCAGAGAGGAGGCCAGCCGGGCTGGAACCAGAACTGGAACAATCGGGGGGGCAACAAGGGCTGGAGCCAGGATGGACCCAACAAGAGCTGGGGCGGGCAGGGAGGCAACTGGCCGCAGCAACAGAACTCGGGGAACCAGTGGCATAACGATCCCAACAGGGTTTGATACGCACAATACCAATCGTATTCTTTTTAAGATGCGCCATAACTTTTAAACTCTCGCTAAGTCAAAATCAAAATTGTTTGACGTTGATTAGTTTTTTGTCTTTATTATTTTTCCCGCACGGAGTGTGACGAAACTTGTTCAACAGATTTTTAGTTGCACGTTCCACAGTTGAATTAATATTTTAATTTAACAATATTTCCAATACTAATTGCGTTTGCACTGACAACATTAATCCAAATTTTAATCTTAATTCCTCCGTTGGGCATTACAAATGGCTTGATGGTTTTGCACCTTTAACAGAAAAGTTTTTGTGGCTAGTAACTTTAATAGCAAAACTAATAGATACTTGTTTTAAATGTAATATTGGTCCAATACAAACAAATAGTGCAGCGTGTGCGTAGCACAGAACAGTGCTTTAAGGTGATGAGGAAAATTATTTATTTGAAAAGTATGTAATGAACGCTCGCGGGCTTGGTATCCACGATTTACCAAGATTATCTTGTTTTTAAATTACAGATGCTTAGCTATGTGGTTAAACTTATTTAGTTTAGTGATTTCTCTGTGTCACAATGTCACAAAATTATATTCTTTCAATTTATGTGTTAGATTTAACTTTTATTTTATGTGAAGCCAGTCAATTTACAGGGTATAGGATACTGTAAGAGATAGGTTTCAATATTTACCACAACCCTTCGATTAACTGTTCTGTGCTGCGCTACGTTCAGTGTACCGCAAGCCTGTAAGTCCTTGCATGCAAAACTGCACAAATATTGTTCGAGCCTGTGGCCGAATGTTATTACAAATTTCAAGTACAAAGTACAATTTGTTGCATAGGGATTCTTTGATTATAAACTATTTGAAAATGTGGGCGCTAAATGAATTAAGTATTTGTGAAAAGTCGATAGGATTACAAAAAAAAGGTGGACTGATTTATTTTATTGTATTTATAACGTGGATATAAATCGAACGAAAGGCAAAAGATTTATATTTTACAAATGGGTGAAAAAATTCTGTCTCACGGATGGCGTTGGCTGTTGTAGTTCTATAAGCAATATGTAAGGTTATAGTGGCTTGTATGTTGTACCAAATATGAGGTGTCTGAACCCAAATAAAGTCGAATGTGATAGTATCGAAAGATGTATGTTTTATTTCAACATATAATTAACTTTTTTTGTAGGAATATACAAAATTGATTATCGTGGAAATTTATTTTGATACAAATCAACTGCAACAAAGTTCTTATTACTTAATGAAATCTTTCATTTTCTCTTCTCGGCATTCAATCAATTTATTTATTTATTTCAACGGTTACAAAACCTATTAACGTAATTTGATGTTAAAATTTAAGTATTCAAGTAAATTAAGTTAAGGAAACAATTATTATTAACTTCCAGAAGAGCAAAATGATTTTGTGGTGACATCATTAAAATAATTCATAAAAATATACTTTCTTTTCACCACTTATGTATTGAAAATATCAACATATTTCGGGGCCAATAGTCCCCTCATCAGGATGCAATGTATTTTACAAATAGTTATCTTTTAAATTTGTTTTCATGTTAGTAGAGTAGTCGGAAAACATCATGAACAATTTTCGTGATGTAGTGAGGGAAGGTTTGCGCATGTACACTTCATACTACTTCACCCCTGAGACCCAAAATTTGTTTTCTGCACAGCTGAAGCCGATGTTCAAGATTTTTGCCGGCTATTGTACTTAATTACTTATTAATTTCCCATATATTATTTTTTATTGTCTATAGTTCGATTTTTGATTTGTTATCCTGACGAAGGGACCATTGGTCCTAAAAAATGATGATATTTTCAATAAATAAATGGTGAAAACGTAGTATTTTTTTATAATTTAATTAAAATTATCTAGCTGGTCCGTAATATTGTCAATTTATTAAATTAAATTATTAAATGTGAACAAGTAATGTCCATATATTTTGTGTGCACTTATGTCTTTGAGTAATCACAGTTCAATTGAAATTATAAAATGAAGAAAAGTGCACATGTGAATGCACTCGCAAATTTTAACCCTTGCACTTGATTTGTATCTCAATTTATTGTGGCGAAAGTTGAAACCGACGATGCTTCACGAAAGTAGTTTGGCTTTGAAGCGAGGATCCCTTTCGTGCGAAGTATGAAGAAACGAAGAAGTATATTGCTCATTGAGTAAGTATCCATGAACGAGACCAAAAGAAGCATCCGAATGAGTTAAAATGGTTGGTATAAAAAGTGCGCAATGTTTTTGTTTGGTTTTTCAAAACATGGAAGTCAGGTCAAAAGTCTTCGATGTGTAACGCGTAGATGTGTTACCATAGTTAAGGAAATGAATTAAGCTTGATTGGCACGAAATGATTTTATCTGTAAATTAAGAAGTTAGTAAAAAAGTTAAGTGTTGAATGTTTTTCTTGTTGCATTTTCCACTAACAGTGACTTGGTGCATTTGAGTACATGAAGTGAAAAAAAAACATGTTTGAAAAAGTTTTACAAAAAACTAATATGTTCATGAAGAATGTATTATTTATCTGGGTAGTTTTGTGTCCTATGTGTCTGTACACTTTGAAAGGAAACCAATACATGCGTCATACTGGGGTGAAGTGACAGTTTCCTTTGAAATATAGGAATTATGAGCTTTTACTCTGAAGGTCGGTAGGTAATTATTAATTAAAATCATTATATCAACTATCCTAATTTAGAATATCCGTCTGTTCGTAATTCTATGGAATTTGGCTGGAATTACAACAAAAATGATGATGACCAACCGATAATGAGGCCCGACGTGTGACACGTCAATTAGCATGCGGCTCAGGTTACACACAAGGGTTGTTATTAATTAATATTTTATATCCTGTGATTTTTCATGGGTTTATGGCTAATTTTTTCATAGAAGCTATCCGTCCAATACATGTTTTTCACATCTGACCTATGACGGGTTTAAAGCACTAGTAATTAAATAGTATCCCAAGTGGTGTGATGATTGCTTTAATAGATTACGGATATTTTATATGAACTGTATGTCTTACCGAGAAACGATTCTCGACGTTTCGTTGAATTCATATTCAACGTCATCAGGAGGACGACCTGTACCGGCGAGGCACTGGACGGACTGATTAATGCTTCCGGGGGCATAAATTATGTGCACTTTATTGGAGAGTGTTCACTTCTTCTACGATAGAGGTCGCCAATGTGCAAGATGTACTGGTTGCGTCGGTGGGCTTTTCTGTAATATCTCTCAAGGGTTGAATCGAAGTCGTAAGAACAGGGCGCCAAATACTTGATAGTTTGTAACTGTCATCTCTATTGAAATTGGGATGTTTGTATATTTCAATGGATTCCTTCACTAATCTGGGTACATACATATAAGGTGCAGTTCTGTTGATAAGATTTTTGTCTTGTCAAATCTGATGAAGTGACAGAGATTCCCTTTGGATGCATGTTCGCAGATTGCCGATGTATTGGAGTTGTTGTTTTTAATTGCTCCAATACGTTCCTTCAAAGGGAATCTACGTCACTTCATCAGATTTTATAAACGGAACCGCACCTTGTACTCAGATTAGTGAGGGAATCCATTGAAATATATAAACATCCCAATTTCATGACAGATGACAGTTACAAACTATCAAGTATTTGGTGCTCTGTTCTTACGACTTTGATTCAACCTTTGAGAGATGTCGCAGAAAAGTCCACCGATTTTGCACACTGGCGACCTCTATCGTAGAAGTGAACACTCCACAACAAAATACATATAATTTACGCCCCCGGAAGCATTAATCAGTCCGCCCTTGAATATGAATTCAATGAAACGTCGAGAATCGTTTCTCGGTAAAACATACGGTTCGTATAAAATATACATAACCATTTACAGTTAAAAGTGTCTAACGACCGTAATACCAATCTTAACTGCTTTAAAAGAACTGTGCTAGAAATCAATTTATGTAGTTTTATTCATCAAGTCAGTACATAGGCTAAAAATGTTCTCATGTTTTCACGGCTGTTCAAAATCCTCTTTTCAAATTTTTCTTCAGATTTATTATTATATATTCTGCTGTGTTTGTGTCGGACCTCTCTGGCCGACTGGAAAAAACTGATAAATATTTTGAGGGGTGGTAAATTCGTTGTCAGTTGAAGAAGTTGTGGATTCGCTGTTTTCTAACGGTGAGTCTTTTTCGTCCATTTTGCAGTCCTCTTCTACCTCAAAGTAGTCCTCAATCTCATAGCTTCAGATTTCTCTTCACTATCATTTTGGTAATCTTCCTCATTCAGCATTCTCTAAATCAACTTCTCTATACAATGTCTCACACTGCATGACTGTTTCGAAGCTATTTTAAACCTCAACACTGTACCACAAAAGAAAACAAAACAAAATTCATCACTCAACAAGCAACATAGTGGCTTTTTATTAGTCGATTCAACTAAAAAGTACTTCGCGTATCGAAAATGATGGCTTTTGCCAGCGTGACGCAATTGCCCCTTGAGACGTCCTGTCGGTGACTGATACGGAGAATCAACGTGATATACTAAATAGTTCGAAAGAGAAAGTAACAAATGTTCACCGTATTAGTCGAAACGACTTAACAATAGCCTTCCAGAGTTAATAATTTTGTATCAATCAAATTCATTTTTGATATTCAATGTGAGTTACTTTCGTGATACCCATGGTCAAAAATATTGAAAAAAAGTGCACAAAAAAACTTGATGTTGCATTTCAACCAAAGTGCAAAGAATATTTTCTATTCAAAATTGTACGAGAGAAATATTTTCGCACGCTTGGGAAAATTAGAGCAGAATCTTGTTTGCTATCTTGGAACGGGACCAGGCTGAGGGCTGTGTATATATTCGGTAATTTTCGAGGACATTTCTGGTGAGGACAGTCATACTTCATGAATAGTTTGTTAATATAATTCATTTGTTAGTATGTACATATTAAAATTAATATAAAATGCAAAAGTGTGAACAGTAAATGTATTTAGTAATCGATCAATGGCTTATGCAGAGAGACATGAATGTGCATGAACCAGCATCAAAACTTAATATAGTTCAATAAACATAACAGTATTGTTAGAGTTCTCTCAATGAGCTAAAACTCAACGAGCACAGTAGCTGAACAGGTCACAAAAATATTATTTTTTAGCCATCTTGAAAATTATTTTTTTAGTTCAGCAATATGATCTGGGTCCCTCATCTATCAAAAACAAATGCTACTACTGAGAAAGGATTAAAATTCAGGCAGGTTTGTGAGGTGAAACTATTGCCTGCCCAACATAACTTGGCGTGCGGCAAGATTGGAACTAAAACCCGCACCGCCCGCACTCGGCAGTAACTCCTCGCCCTGTCACTCAGTACAATTTTGTATTTCCTCGGGAGCTGTGACATCTTGATTACCAATATACGTTGAATTATTATGTCCAAAACAGTCCGGGGTGGTGCAAGAACAATTGCCAATGAAGTATTAAAGCTTTGCGAAGCTGAAAAAGCAAATAATGGAACGATATTACTGTCTGGCAGTTTGACAGATAGAGCGGCTGCCGCGGAGCACGCTGTTACCCGACCAAATTTATATTGAAGGCTCCGACACTGGTCACCACATTCAGTACATTATATATTGTGTAATAAATTTACAACCTGGCAACTTCTGTTTCGCGACAGGGGCGTCCGCCCTCGCACTCCAAGTTATAGTGGTGGCACTCTAGTGTGCCATTCTAGCATAGTGATGGTGGACCTGTTAGGCTCGGCGTATCAAGAATAGCTCTGCTGGTGTGTCAAACCTAAGGTTCTCTCGAACTTCAGACTTAGCACGGCGGGGTACGTATCTATACTTGTGTACGGCCGTTTGGCATTTGTCAAGCTGGGGTTAGTGTTTTGCCAGATTCGTAAATATTGATGCCTCATCCACAATCACGTTTCTTTGGTAACTCATACATTGGTGAAGCCTGACTTGCCATCCATACGTTTTGTGTGGCACATTTGACATGCTTGTCATAAATCCACCATCACTGCTCTAGCATGGCTCCAGTTTTATTATATTTCAATCGTAAGAACGGTAATCATATTTCTTTTAGCATTTTGCTCACTTGCATTTACAGAATCAAAGACGCAGTTTGGCCTTACATAACAGCGTTTTTTAATTTGACCACGGTCCTGTTTATCAAATATTGTTGAAATTTATATGAGAAATATCAAATTACTGTGAGACAGGTTCATATATTATATTTGTATGCAAAAAATATTTTCTAATGAAGCACTGTTCATATGAAATAATGTTCAGTAATTTAAAACATAACTCATCATTATTGTGCTAAGTTTGTAGTTTGATCAATCGGCAGCTGTCAGTGCACGGGTTATTAATCTGAATTTCTATAGCTAAAACGGCAAAAAAAATAATGGACATAAGTTGGCTTTTGAGAAGTAAATATAGGCATGACTGTGCAATAGGCTGTCCCGATAAAAAAATTTTTGGCTTACCTTAACACAAGACCTCTCAAAACTTGCGTAATTGAGCTTAAATTACCAAAATAATTTAAAAATTAAAATAAACCTTATGTTTGAACTTGTTTTGAGGACTTTCTTGATTTGACTCGCGAGTGTTTTCTTCGTAGCCAAAATAATTTGTATACCATAAAAGTACTTTTGCGATTGTTACAGTGTTAAAAGCGGATTTTGTGATTTTTAAATAAGAAGTTCAGAATTCATTCATTTTTAAATAGGCGTAGTCAGACTACTTATGCTATGTTTGGACCATACAAAGAACTTGACAATCAGCAGCTACCAACTATAAGGGACGTCATTTAATTTATTTTATTTGTCAAGAACGACCTGAAATTGAAGTATAATGGAACAAATCCATCCAAATCAGAAATATATGTGACTGTTTCCGAAGAGATCAACAGTATTTGGACCAAAATTTCGATTCCAATTGTAACTAAGGAACGAGTTATTTAATCAGTGAAATCTAATTTCGAAAAGTATCTCAATTTGAAAAGATACCCCATGAACAATCGAAATGATAGTTTTGAAAATAAACTGAAATGTTTTTTAGAGTCATGTGAGAAACTTTTTGACGTTTCTGCTTGTAAAATGCACTTCATTTGAATCTTGTTCGTGTTTAAAACCTAACAAAGTTATAACAATGAAAGAAGTTTTTGTTGAATCAAATAAATGATAGAAAAATGGTTATAAGCGGTTTTGATAAGAAAGAAACGGCTAGATTAATGAAACGACAGCAGAGATAAATTGAAGAGTTAATAAGGGTAACAAAAAAGTCATGTTCTACTCAAGAAACCGATTCTGTCTCAGCAAATTGTGATGAAGATTCAGTGCGTGAATCTTCCCCAGAAACGTATTCGATAACAGCGGCGTCCCCGACAAACACGCCTTCGACAGAGACACCATCGGCTTCAACGGCGAATTGGAATACATTGCCGTTGCCAATAGCTTCTAAAGTCTGTGATAGATACGGTTTATCGACGCGATCTGCTGTTGCTGTTGCTTCTGCGGTTTTTACTGAAATCGGCTTGGTTTCTACAGAAGATTTAAATCCGGTTATTGATAAAAGTAAGATCTACAGAGATGTATCTAAAGCCCGGAAGCTTCAAAAGATATTGGAGGTATTATTTTAAAAAGCATTTACTTTGATGGACGAAAAGATCATCGCAAAGAAGTTTTAGAAGACCTCATCTCAATTTTTGCACAACCTGGATCAATTTATTTGGGACACACAATACTGAAAGACGTGGCACTGCAAAGGGAATTCTTACTTCGATTACAACTTTAGTAGAGGGTCAAGGTTGGAATTACGTGATTTTTGTTGAATTACAGAACTGCATCTAACACCGATTGGAAGGGTGGCGTGATTTAATATTTAGAGGAGTATTTGGAGAGACCTTTACAATGGTGTGGTTGTATGCTTCATGTCAATGAGTTACCCCTTCGTCATTTATTCTTGACCTTAGATGGTTGCACTTCGGGTCTTAGAGAATATAACAGACGCCTCACAAAGTGTAGCTGACCTTACTTCTGATAGCTTAATTAGAACCAGGATGCAATCTCGAGTAGAAATGCCAAATTTTGGACACAAAAATAAGTTAAAATTTTTAGTTTTTGTCATTGATTATAATCTATATTTTGTTTGTTTTATTTTCTTGTGCTTTTTTTCATTAATTTCAATACTAAAATACCTTTTAAGCTTGATTTTTTATTATTTTAGGCAAACGGTTGAACTATATTATTTATTGAATTGGCGTTAACTTTGTGGAATGACATTATAATTATATATAAATAAATAGATTACTTGTCTAAGACCACTAATGAGGTGGGATAGAGAAGGGGGGTGGGAAAGTGAAAAAATAGAAAAAAAAAAAAGTGAAAAAAGGAAAAACAAAAAAGGGGAAGCAAGAAAAAGAAAAGGAAATGGGCTAAGAAAACGAGAAGCAAGTAAAGACGATGGTCAAAAGGCGGCACCCGCTGCCGGACGGGAGGCCCGGGAACTCGAAAAACAAACCCAACCCACAGCTA
>JADDOH010016581.1:0-19127 GCA_016648135.1 Agrypnia vestita
AAAAGGAAGGTCATGAGTGAATATATTGAATCATAATGGCCCCAGCAGGCTGCCCTGAGGCACGCCCATGGGGATATTTCGGGTGGATGAAAATTCGCCTCTGACGGAGACGGTGAATGATCTGCCTGTTAGATAAGATTTTATGATCGAAATCAGGTACCGAGGTACGCCGATTTCGATCATTTTATAAATTAGCCCATCAATCCATACTGTGTCGAAGGCTTTGGCGAGGTCAAGAAGCGCCATTGCTGTGCTCTTGCCCCATCCAAAGCCTGTCGACACCTGCTCGACAACTCGGACAAGTTGCTGAGTGGTACCGTGCCCTTTTCTAAATCCGAACTGGTCGTCTGGGAGCCTTTACGCGTATAAGGACATACTGCCTATTATTTCCTCGATTGATTTATTGAAGCATGTTTAGTGGGTGTTTGATGGTATCCCGCATTGTAAGACACCCAGTGCGGTAGTGTATGAGAAAAGATTTCCGCCCGACTGGGAGAATTTTCCGGCGTTTAATGTGTACCTATGTAGTGTAAATATATACGTATGTGGCAAAAAAAATTAAACACAGGCAGCAAAAATATATTAGTTAAGTGCTACTAACAGTATGGTGAATATTGGTTTTGAATGTTTATCGAATATTGGTGCAGGTGAAATGCTCGTAAACAGTATAACGATCACCAATGGAATGGTGGTACAAGATGCGTGGGCAGCATAGCTATGTACCTTCTGACCTCCTGGTCAATCTCTCGAAATCTTCGCGTCAGTAACAGCGGAGTCATTCACCAGATGGCGCCAGCAGTTTATCTTACCTCCATAATAGGAATGAAGAGATACCGCTAGGTGGGTGAATGTACGTGATAAAGTGAATATCACTTTAAATGCAGTTATTTCTGAAGGAATCCTGTCAGCCGATGCAAGATTAGTGGTATATAATTGAGTTCTGCTAGGAACACTCATGTATAGAAGTGTAGCTTGGAGCTGGTAAAAGAAAATATTCAATTTAATGCAGTAGAAATGAGATTACTTCGGCGTGAATGTGGAAAATCCATTTACAATAAAAGTGAATGTAAAACTGATCTAAGTCTAGTAAACAGAGTTAAAAGGAGTCGCTAGGGTGATTTGACCATGTGAATCGAATGAATGAGGGGAGAGTGATAAGAAAGGTTTATGACGTATACGTTGTAGTGTTGAGAAATAGTGCACATACAGTCCAAGAGATCGACTAGAATGCTTGTGAATGTGAATAAAGCGATAAATGTTTATGAGGACAGATGGATATGGTACTGTATCCTCACTGATTATCTCCGCAGGGAAACGGCTTGGTATTAGTTAGTTAATAATTTTTAAATTTTTATTCTTTGATATATTCATTTACTTTATAGCCTACAGGGGGTAACATAGCTAGTGCACAATATTTTAGAGATTCCTGCCTAAATTTTCAGTCGAATATGCTGTAATACCACATTTTAAATATTAATAGTTATAGAGGAAAGCGAGTTTATGGTTTGCATTTTGTTTTTTCAATATTTCTGACTTTTTGAAATTTGAATCGGTATTTTTCGGAAAGGATTTGCGATGCGTCGTTTTATTTGACTTGTATTTTTTATGTAGTTATATTTTTACCATTTTCACTATTTTCAAACTAAGCTGAACGCTTGTGCTATAAAAGTAGTACTGACTTGCCTGGAATGGAACCTGAACCATCAATTACTGGATAACTAGACGAAAGTCTTCATCACTAGACCAACAGGCTATATATCAAAACGAATGAATTTTAATATTCGTAATAATACAATGTTATACAGAAGATAGGTATGTCAGAAATGTTTAAAAAAACATGCATACATTGAAATCGTTCATCTCCATAACTGTTGATATTAGACTATTTTTAGATTGATTGATGTTCGTAAATGCAGCGCCTAATTTTAAAACCACCTAAAATGATCTTTTGTGTTTTTGAATTATGGATGGAAACCATGTATTTCTATAGCTTTTTTGCGGTATTTTTGAACGTAACCTGATTTTTAACATGCAATGTTAATGCAATAAATTGGTTTTTGCAGTTAACAATGTATTCTGCATGTAGCTGACAAAAAATCTACAAAATTGCATATTTAATTTAAATAAAATTCTTGAGTATGTAAAAACAATTCGAGAATTTTGGATAATTTAAGTGTTATACAGGGTTATTTGGAAAACATTAATAACCTCGCAGGGCTATATTCCTGTCTTGATTATGAGTCGAAAATGTTCAAGCTGTCATGTTCTAATATGAATTGTTATGGAGATATGCGGCATTAAAGTTTGCATTTTTTTTTCAATATTTCTTACTTATTTTTTCTAAAACATTGGACTATCATTACAGTAACTTATATCAATTACGAAAAATTCGTTAGTTTCAATACAAGTTAAATAATAAAATGTTAAAAACCCTGAAAAAAATCCAATTGGAATGTTTTCCAATTGGAATTCAAAGGTTTTTATTATTTTATTTGACTTGTATTAAAGGAAATTAATTTTTCATATTTTATATAAGTTACTGTAATGATAGCCTAACGTTTTAGAAAATATACGTCAGAAATATTGAAAAAAAAATGCAAACTTTGATGTCGCATACCTTCATAACTATTGGTATTAGGTCATAATAGCTCGAACATTTTCGACTCACAATCAAGGCAGGAATATAGTCCTGCGAGGTTATCAATGTTTTACAAGTCACCCTGTATATTTTCGTTACTGATATTAGAACATTTTCGGCTCGTAATCTACCTGAAAAGTATTGCGGACCAGCTCTGTTACACCCCGTATAATGACCTCTTACATCTGAGAATTCTGTCGAATATCTGCATTTTTATATTTTTAAAAAATCCCGAGAAGACTTGCGCTTTGCTGACGTCACGTACGGCGCAAAAAAAACGAAACGAGTCGGTTATTTTGAACCTCAAAGGAGCGCTGCACACAGCCGCGCCGCTAGCTTCGGCGTACCCGTCCTGACACGTATTTTACGTTATTGAGGGGTTATCACGCGGGGCGGCACATAAAAACCCGCTGTTTGATAAAGCCCCGCCCCTAATGACGCGACTTCCCGCTCTTGGCGCAGATTTTTCCTTCCTTTTTGCCTGCCGCCGACGGGGCGAGCGGAGATAAGGCCGGGTTCACGGTGTACCCGGTACCCGAGTACACACGTTTCGGCAGCACTAATTTGGAACAGGATTTTCCTCCGCGGGGAGATATCCCCTTTTACCCGGTCGTCACTTCATTTTTACTACGCGAAACTTCGCCTCCTACTCGCGTATATTGCCGGTTTTAAATAATGATGTTTCTCGTTTATTTCTGCGACAACAGGTAGTTGCTAAATGTACGATCTAAACATTTTTGCACTTTAGAACATGGATTTTATTATTTAAACTATAGCTTGCTGCTAGACCTGTGGATAGCTAGTAGTCATAGCAGAACAGGAAAATATGTGTAATAGATATCTCACAAAGAGGAAGTTATTTATGTGGGAAAGTAGGTATGGAAGTCTTTGGGTGTTTAAAGTGCTTTTAAGAAGACCTATCGTACGGCTAGCTTAAGTGATCACTTTATACAATTTAACGTGCACGATTCCACCCCATGATAGGGAAATTGAACATATTACAAATACGATGAAAAAATATGAAATAGATTTTTTAATTTTTTTAACACTGACGCTATTTATGTTATAGAACTCCATTATTTTAAATTCAAAAATAAAAAATCAAAACAAGATTTTTTTTTGAGTTCAAATTTATTTTACCACACACAGAACGATCGTTTCGGCTTATTAAGCCTTTATCAACTGATGAACATAGTACATATTATTGAGTTTATATACAAAACATTTGGTGCAAATTTGGAAAAACCCTCAAGTAAATTACAAAGAATACATTATCTAAATTGGGTGCAAATTTGGAAAACTTCAAGTATATTTAATACAAAGAATAGTTTCTAAAACACATTATCTAAATTGGGTACTTAAATTTTAAATATCATAAAGTAGGGAATAACATGGTTACTACAAACAATAATCTGGACAATGAAAACAAAAATACAGGTGTGTTAAGTGGTTAAAAGAATTTCACGAAATTTGATCATTATGGGAATATTTCAGCTAATATAAAATGAGTGAACATATATTGTTTAATTTAAGTTGAAATAATAGGAATACAAACAATTGATTTCTTAAATAATAATTATGTATATAATAGATATTTGGTATCTCAAAACATTTTTAAAAGGGGGGAATAACAGATATTAATTTGTTCGTTAATAATATTATTCTTTAGATTTTTATTTATCTCTAGCTTCTCCAAAACATTTAGTTTGAAACCTTTATTACAAAAGTTTCGTTTGTGAACACCCCCACGGTAAAGGTCGCTAAAAAACTTAATTCTCTATTCAAAACCATCACAAAATTCTCTCCTAAATATAGTGTTAAAAATTCTATAGACTTAGTTAATAAAATAAAAGACATTAACCTACCAGATAACTCCAAGTTTATCTCACTAGATGTAACCTCTTTATTCACAAATGTCCCAATTAAACAATGTATCGATATTATAGAAAACATTCTCCTTCAGAATAAAATTAACCCGGTTATTGCAGATGAAATACTCTTATTGGTTAAATTATGCCTCGAGACAAATTACTTTAACTTTAATAATAATATTTACATTCAAAAAGATGGGCTACCAATGGGTTCACCCTTGAGCTGTCTAATGGCTGAAATATTTATGGACTATTTAGAAAACATTATATTAAACTCATTTTACACTAATAATATATGTTATTATTATAGATATGTTGATGACATTCTGATTTGTTGGACAGGATCCGCTAGACAACTTAATAAATTCTTAGAATATGTTAATTCTTTACATACCAATATTAAATTTACATTGGAACAAGAAGTCAACGGATCCCTTAATTTTTTAGATTTAACAATAAAAAGAGTAAATGGCAAACACCAATTCAGCATTTATAGAAAACCAACATATACAGATGTTACTATACATGCATTAAGTATGCATCCTTGGTCTCACAAATTAGCGGCATATAACTCGATGATACATAGATTACTAAACATTCCTTTAGAAAAAGAATCGTTCAACCAAGAATTAAACACAATCTTAAGAATAGCACACAGTAATGGTTTTAATCAAAATGTAATATTAAATATTCTGAATAAAAAAGTTTATAAAAATAATTTACTTGAGATTTTTCCTAAAACTATAAAAAATATTAAGGCTTATACTTCTCTAGGTACCATAGAATTTTATGGCAATATCTCTCAGAAACTCAAAAAAACCCTTAAAAAAGAGGATATTAACATAGCTTTTAAAATTAACAATAATCTAGGTAGCCACATTAAAAATTGTAAAAATAAAATTGATAAACAAAAAAGTCGGGTGTTTATAAATTAAAATGTGACGACTGTGATGCAATATATATTGGTCAGACGGGAAGATCCTTTGATATTCGTTTTACTGAACATAAGAGATCTTTTACACTTAATAAAATGGAATCTTCTCAATTTGCTAAGCACTTGATAAAAAACAACCATAGTATATCTCCAAATAATAAACCAATTCCATTACATTTTTGTAATAAAGGTTTCAAACTAAATGTTTTGGAGCAGCTAGAGATAAATAAAAATCTAAAGAATAATATTATTAACGAACAAATTAATATCTGTTATTCCCCCCTTTTAAATATGTTTAATTCTACATAATTGTTTTGAGATACCAAATATCTATTATATATATACATAATTATTATTTAAGAAATCAATTGTTTGTATTCCTATTATTTCCACTTAAATTAAACAATATATGTTCACTCATTTTATATTAGCTGAAATATTCCCATAATGATCAAATTTCGTGAAATTCTTTTAACCACTTAACACACCTGTATTTTTGTTTTCATTGTCCAGATTATTGTTTGTAGTAACCATGTTATTCCCTACTTTATGATATTTAAAATTTAAGTACCCAATTTAGATAATGTGTTTTAGAAACTATTCTTTGTATTAAATATACTTGAAGTTTTCCAAATTTGCACCCAATTTAGATAATGTATTCTTTGTAATTTACTTGAGGGTTTTTCCAAATTTGCACCAAATGTTTTGTATATAAACTCAATAATATGTACTATGTTCATCAGTTGATAAAGGCTTAATAAGCCGAAACGATCGTCCTGTGTGTGGTAAAATAAATTTGAACTCAAAAAAAAATCGTGTTTTGTTTTTTAATTATTGAATTTAAAATGAAATAGATTCATAGATATTACTTATATTCTTTGAGTCAATGTGGATAATGTGGGGTAATGTTTTCATTCATAATATTTATTACGAAAATCTTTAAAAATACGACTTTATTAAAACGCCCAAGATCGGTCGTGACGTATCAATTGATGCGTTTGGTAGTGCCGTAGTATTTGTGTACCTTTGTACCATACAATTGTGACGCACTTACTCGTGAAATAACGTGTTTTGAAGTGAATTTAAAATGTTGACTTTCAAAATAATTTTTATATACCTAAAAAAATATTTTTTCATAGAAGTATTTTCTAGATTATTCTATTAAAAAATAGTGAAATTTTCCTATTAACCACCATATCTATCAAATTTTTGCAAGTTGTTTATATGTTATTTTATATGCCACGTTTCTTCACTATGACGCGATGACATATTTCAACCACACATGGGATTAGTAAGTCGAAGTTTTTTAAATTAATACGATATAACGTAATGTTACTTTCCTTTGGACGATTTTTATTGTAAACTTATTGTGGAATTACAAATACTTTGCAAGTATAGGCTGCTTATTTTGTTTTGTAAATAAAGAACTTACGAAAGACTTTTCGTTACAGAATCTTACCGTAAATCATTTTCTTAAAATTCTGAGGGTTGATATTTTTGCAGAACTCCAAACAAAATTTAAAAATCAAACTAAAAAATGTAGTAAACATTTTGCGAAATTTGTAATTTTAATGAATGTGACGGGGTAACTTTAGTTAAATTACGTAACTGATAACTGAATAGTAATTAGTATTATCACTAAAGCAATGAATTATCCAGTATCCCGAGTGTCAGAGGGCACGGATGCATTACGCATCCTTAGGTGAGTAAGTGATTTATGCCTTCATTACCAATGTTACACTCAAAATACTATTTCCTTTTCAGGTGAGAAATATCTGGTTTGGGAACAGAAATAATTCACGATTTGTGGACAGGTTTTACGGTGTTTTTAAAATATGAAAAAAACGCCCATTATACAAAAAATTTTGGAATTGTAGAGAATAGAGACGATGATAACAATATAATCATGTACCTACACTACCCTTATCTATTAAGGTGACTTGAAGCAACTGAGTCGTGGCTTACAGAAAAATTCTTTGAATAATATTAATTATATTATCTTTATTTATGAGGAGTTTCCCTATAAATAATTTTGGTCTGAAATTGAATAATTTTGAATCATTAGAAATTAGTAAAGCATGTAACAATCAAGAACTTCAGTAATAATATTTAAAAATAATTATTCAAATAATTTAGAAAAACAAAAACAAAAGACATTTCATTTTAATATTTTGACATTTATACAACACACTGACGATGGAAAGGTTTTTCTGAAACATGTTGGTGTAATTAATCAAAAAAAAAAATAGATGTATACAAATAATACAATCAATATTTTTTTAAATATCAATCTACAATGTTGCTGAATCAATTGAAAAAAAAGTATTTATAGTGTTACAAATGCAGATGTTATGGTTATATGGCGACGAGCCAGCAGACTTAACAGATCCGGTTCAGCTTATCTTTACAGGCGGTAACACCAAATTGTTTAAGATAAATTAACACTGGGTAATGACTCCCAATTGTCTCCACGCGTTTTGAACCTCTGCGAATGATAAGTTGCATGGAATGTGCCGACAGCTAGAATTGTATTAACCAGACGAGGAGGTTTTACCCGGCGCCTACCAGTCCAGTCTATATTGCACCACGTGTTTCCGCCACGAGTGGACATTCCGCCATGCGCCAATACATAATCTCTGATTTCATGTAAAATTTTTACATTTCGTTATATTGTTTTAATTTTCCGTAGGAGCTTCTCTCCGAGTGGTAATAAAGGGCCCTTTACAAATAAGGGAATCTTTCGTTCTGCAACTCACTCGAAACTTTTTTTAAAGTTTAAATGAATAAAAAAATAATCCAGAGAAGTATCGGATCTTGCATCTCATAATGCAGAAACAAATTGTTGAAAATCGAGTCCTTGAAATAATGTCTGAAGAGCCCGGGGAATGGTTTGTCCATGGTTTTGTAGAGCTTTGGTAACAGCCAACTACCGTTGAACGGAATAAGCACAAGAAGAAGCAGAAGATAGAATAAAACTTCCAGAGCGCTGATATACTACCACTTTATACTTAAATTATTGAAATATTCTTACATACTCGCCGCTATGGGGTCGGAGGATAGTTAAAAACTCTTATCAGAATGATATATAAAAGTGTTTTTAATGAAGAATGTTCGCGCGCAAAAATTATAAATTGCTTCCTTTTATATCGCTCGCTGATCGCATTGTTTAACATGGAACTCTCTGATACTTGGTGTCGAGCTATATATACCTGCAGCACCGCACCAGTGCCTATAACCTTCGGGCCGCTCCACTAGATTATTCGATGAAGCTTTAGACTCTTTCGGAAGCCCCTGAATGCTTAATTTATTTCTTCTTTTTTTCTTTATTATATATTTAATAAATTGATTAGAATCCATTTAGATTGATGAAGAGAGATGGGTTCTGGATTTTGATATAAATAGAAGCAAGAAGCATCCCTCGTAGTCAAGTGAGCATGACACTGGCTCCCCGTATCGAGTATTTCGGGTTCGATTTCTAGTGAGGTCAGAATATGAGTGAGGGGAGGAGGTTACAGGGATAGAGAGCATGCATGAATGATACTATGACACGATTGGGTAAACCGGATATTGCAGGGCGGCTAAGTTAAAAATCTGAGTATTTATAATTATAATAATGAACAATCGTCCCTGAGAAGAGATATGAATGTTGATAAAACAGGAGTGGTGAAATCTAAATATAATAATTTTTAGCTTGCCCGTAAATTGCTGAAATTAAGGTGGAATTACAACCATAGATAATTATAGTGTGACGAGAGACGCAACGGGTCAGGCAAAACGCATGAGTCGCCCTAGCAAATTTCACTGTCTTGATATTTTTAAATTATTATTTTATCATATTTAATTTTAAGTTTATGCGAATAGAATCAGTTTAAAAAAAAAAATTCTCTTCATGAATTTACACCTTCAAAATCCTGCAATTATTATGTCCTGTGATTTTTCATAGGTGTATAGCTAGTACATATGTACCTACGTGTTATAAGTAGTAAGTATTTCGTCATGCTAATTTATTATTAAATCAATCCTTAAAACAAACGCCTTTTTAATTAACACTTCCAGTACCTGTGTTTTTTTGTTAACATTTCAATTATTAAAAGTGGTCCTACAAAGCTTCAGAGATTTTTAAAAAAATAAAATTATTATTCGACGTGTCAATTAGTTCACACTATCGGTTAGTTGCTTATCGCGTGACTCGTTTTTTAAACCCCACACTAGAAGCGTTCCGCTTGAAAGTACCTACCCTCTGTAATTTAGGAAATTAAGTCGTTTTTAGCCAGAGCTCACGCAAAAAATTAATTTGATTTGTTTTATATTTACCTAGATATGATTCTTTTTGCGAGAATGAATTTTTATCTCCATTCGAATAAAACTTGATTTATTAATGAGACCTCCCAATCATTTTGAATGATTTCAATTTACAATGTTTGAATTAGTATCGTTGTGGTTAGACATTCAACAATATTATCACTTAACTCGCCAAAATATTTTTTTGTGTTTAGGATCTTGCGAAGAACTTGGCGGCCCTCTTAGCGCAGGGGTATGACAGTGGGTTCTCACACCGAGGGTTCCGGGTTTGATTCCCGGTGAGGTCACAATTTAATCTTAGTGATTACTCAAGCCTGGGTGTTTTGTGATGTGTTTCGCTTCTGTAATTGGGCCTCCTGGCCTGTCGAGGCGTTAAAAAAAAATAAAAGTAAAAAAAAAATGAATGATTTGATATTTAGATAGTCCGTTTCATTGATAGTAGCAAAAACTTAGGGAGAGTCTTCTTCATTTAATTTTGAGTATTGATATTCATTGCATTCTAGGAATATCAACAGCTAAGGAAATAAGCGACAGATTGGGTGACAAAATTGCATTTTTTTCCCAATATTTCTAAACTGTCTTCTGTAAAACGTTGAAATATTATGAAAGTAACTTGTATCGAATATTTAAAATTCATTTGCATTGATATAAGTTAAATTAGATGATTAAAACTTACAAAAAATGTATTTCAAATTTCTGCATGGTTTTAATACTTTCATTTGACTTGTATCAAAGCGGTTGAATTTTTAATTTTCGATATAAGTTTCAGTTCAGTCCAGACGTCCACAGGTCCACAGTATTACCGACAGACAGACAACGAAATTATTATATTTGATTTCTCACGTAATTTCCATTATTATGATTATTATTTTCTACAATTTAATTTACGTCGCACCTTTCTTTCGGCCATCTGAAACATTTTGTTCAATGGTCATGAATTTACACAAAATGAAATCCCGAAAAAGTCGTCAAACAAAAATTATTGTCATTCTAAAAATTAATTCCGCTGTTAATGGTTGTTAATTGTTGAGATTTTTTGTATGTAAATGTGAAGCGGCAGTTTGAGTGTTGCGATAAATGATGTTAAAAAATATTTTTAATACTTAAACAGCCATTAGAGGTCGTAACGGCCCGCGCCACAAAATAATCCTGCCATATATTTGCCACTTTTCCGCCGGCGGCGTACGCACAAACTCCTCTGAATATTATTTTTATGGACAATTGACGCTAAATTTAACGGCTTCGCTTTCTCCAAACACGAACAGAGTTCGCGGGAAAGTGATCGGTGCAAGAGTGTCTTAAATTTAAATGAAATATTCATTTGGACGTTTCGAATTAAAAATATATTATTTTATATTAAATCATGGTTTTCCAATATTTTTATGTTCTTAAACGCAATTACTGGATTTTATTCATAGACAAATAATCACTGATTAGATAAATTAAAATAATTTAAATGGAAAGCGGATGGAAGTCTTTATAGGATGATCGCAGGGCATATGACCTACCGTATTAGCTGGGTTGCGTGATCATTTTACCCAATGCAACGTTCACCAGTACCACCATTAGAACACCCACACATAATCAAATTTTTAAAAGTTGTATATACGTTCTTTTGTCTGCTTTTATTTCAAATATTTGATTTGACTGTGCTATAGCCATCTTTAGTTGAAAGTTTGTATTTTTTTTCTTTCTTATAAAAAAATAGAGCACGGAATACGTGTCACATCAATATTCTTACTATTTTAAAACTAAGCTAAACGCTTGTGCTATGAAAATAGGACTAACTTGCTGGTCTGGAGTGAGGTTCGAACCCGCGACCTTCGGATTACGAGACGAGTGTCCTAACCACAAGACCAACAAGCTACTCTAATTCTAATGAAATAGTATTCATCGATTTCAACGCTGGTAATGATACCCCTATATATTTTTTAAATATTTTTAAAAATTAAATAAAGAAAATGCATTTTGAAAGATACCAGAGATGCTAAATATCATTGAATTCACGGCGAATTTTGAGTTGAAAAGATCCTGAAAGATGAAGAACACCCTGAAAACCA
This sequence comes from Agrypnia vestita, assembly GCA_016648135.1. Classification (NCBI taxonomy): domain Eukaryota; kingdom Metazoa; phylum Arthropoda; class Insecta; order Trichoptera; family Phryganeidae; genus Agrypnia; species Agrypnia vestita. The sequence continues at coordinate 11,806 of JADDOH010016581.1, forward strand.
CTAGAAGGCGAGTAGACCAACGAGTATATCATTACCTTAGTTCTAGATTTTCATAATATTTACGCAATTCAAAATAAAATAACGTAATTATATATACGGAATAATATAAACTAAATTAACGCCTTAAGGCAAAATGAGTCTTATATACTAAAAAAATAGTACTTTTATTTCTATATGTGTGATTATGGAGTTTTATAAACGTACCTTCGAAACAGTAATTATATAAGTTTAAAATAATGTCTCAAAATACATACATGTGCATTTATTATGTATTTCTACCTGGTTTCTGCGATACCTATTGATATTAGGTCATGGTTGCTTGAACATTTTCGAATCATAATTAAAGCAGAAATCTACCTGTAATGTTTTGTGGACTAGCTCTGTTACATTCTGTATATTAGATGTACACCTTGCAAAAAATTCAATTTTCAATTTTTGAAAGGTTTTTATTCGGCTTGTATTAAAGTGTATGAATTTTTCGTAATCAATTTAGGTTCCTGTAATGATAGTTTAACTTTTTGCAGAAAAAAGTCAGAAATATTGAAAAAAATGCAAACTTTGATACTGCATATCTTGCTTGCGCATTTTCGACTCAATATTAAGGCAGAAATCCACCTGTAAAGTTTTTACTAATAATTATGAGACATCCTGTATAGGTATGATTTCATATATTTTCTTTCATTTTTATTTACTCTTATTTAATTCTTAAGATAATGTTTTTAGTTTTTAAAATAATTAAAATTTTATGCCTAGTTTTTGTACTCAAAGAATAATTTTTAATTATAAAAAATATTTTTATAAATTCTTAATAGCTGTTGAAATAACTGCGTATTTAAAAATATATTATATTCTTATTATTATATTCTGGAAATGCGCTCAGATTCTGGAATAATTCCCGGGAAATTACCACCAGAAATCCCGGGATGAAGCTCTCCTAAACGGGGTAGGAGTTTGTTCTAAACTCGATACAACGCCGGTTCTTACTACGGGACTGGGACTTGATAAACAGTAGAGGTACTACAGCACGGTTGCACAGTTCCCGACTGAATTTAGTAGACTTCTAAAACGATTATTCGAAGTTTCCCCAGCCGTGCACTGCGCCCTTGGGAGATCTCTGGATAAATGGCGCTATAAAGATGTTCCACTGTGTTTTACAATAATTATTTATTATTTCAGTTTTAATTTATCGACTAGCTTAACTGAAAGTTTTCGCTCTAGATCTAGACTCTTGTGTAGAGAAAAGTTAACGTTAAAGTAGTGTACCTTGAAAAAAGTCACATTTTCGTTGTTTTTCAGAAATTAATACAATGCAAGACTGTAATACTTATATCCATGGACAATTTTTTTAAATGTTATCATTGTTGGCAGTTGAATGAATCTTTGACTATGTTTTCTGTTAACAGGTTGACTTAACTAGATGTGTAAAATGTTAGACTTTTCAAGTGTTTTTTTTTAATTTACGTTGTTTTTATTTCAAGTGTCTAATTTTAATTTTGTGGATAATATAAATACAATTGATGCTTGCAAGAAAGAATCGTTCTACCGAAAAAATCAAATTATCAATAATGTATACACATGATAAACATTATACACGAGTCTCTGACATTTATATACCGGAGAAGTAAGAAAAATATATTTCATTATTGTGAATGTTTTTCTGTATCACTTTATGTAAAAATACAAATAAATATAAAGAAATATTATTACAAATTAGAAAAGAAAAAGTAGTTTGTTAGTTTATAAATTGCCACTTGCCTAGTGATCGAGTGGTTTCAGCTTCGTTTCAGACCAGCAAGTTAGTCCTATTTTTCTAAGCGCGGGCGTTCGAAAATAGTAAGGATATTGGTAGGACACGTATTCCGTGTACAACGCTATTTTTATTAAAAAATATATAAAAATTATGCATATGAAACAGAAAATTCAGAAGAAGAGAAGGAAGATATAATTAATGATCATTTTGTCAGTCGTAATAAAATGTATTTTTATGAATCCGGATTAACAGTCTGAAAATATACATATCTATTTTTTTTCAATTGATTCAGCAACATTGTACATTGATATTTTTAGAAAATATTGATTATATTATTTGTATATATCTACTTTTTAATTTAATTATTTACACCAATATGTTTCAGAAAAACCTTTCCATCGTCAGGGTGTGGTATAACCGTCAAAATATCTGAATGAAATATCTTTTGTTTCTTGTTTTTCTAAATTATTTGAAAAATTATTTTTAGGGATAAATGCAGAATATTTTTAAATATTATTACTGAAGTTCTTGATTACTCGCAATTATTGGAAAACAATTAGAATTGGGCTATTAAATTTAATTGATTATTAATAATATTTTGTTTACATGCTTTACTAATTTCTAATGATTCTAAATTATTCAATTTCAGACCAAAATTATTTATGTGTAAAATAGAGTCCTAAATTTTTATCAAAACCATGATCATTTTAAATAAATGATTGCAAATTCAGAAAAAAACATGATTATTCAGACATCTTAAATGTTTTTTAACTCTTACATTTTTCCAAAATAAAACGCTGTACAATCTTTACAGTTTATAAACACTTGAATTATTAATTATATTATCTTTATCTTTTGCATTTATGAGGAGTTTCTCTATATTATTATTTGTATAAAATGCAGGTCTAACATTTTTTGGTAGATACTTTGAAATTTGATTGAAAAATGTAAAATATAAAATTCTTCGCCAATAATCGTCATTATTATTCATATTTATCTGTGAATTGTACAAAAATTGGTTAGTTAAATTTTTCTTTAATTTATTTTTTCAATTTTTATTTTATTTTATTAAATTTATTATTATATTATTAATTAATTAATAATAAAGGGCGTGAAAAAAAATAAATGTAACATAGAGAGGAAAAAAGTATGAGATCTGCTTTTTTTACACTATCTCAAATACCTGGATCTATGGCTTTACGTACACCTATCAAATCCTCAGTAATATGAAAATGAGTTTAATTTTGAAAGCTTGGCTTTCGCATATTATTTACTTTTTCGCTTCGCACCCTATCTCTTCATATATCTTATGTTCTTATTTGTTTTATGATTTACTATATGTATACTGTATATGAATTGACATCCCCTCACTGTCCTCCTTCCCATCTTCTATATACATATAGTCTTCTATCATAATCAATAATTATATATTTTTTTAAATGAACTTTAAATTTCTGTTTGCTAAAGGTATGTTATCTTACTGTTTTGGACTTTTACCTTTATTTTATGCTTTTTCTTTGATATTTCCTAATAAAGTGTGATATGTGGAGGAGGTACTGTGAATGGACTATTGCGGGTCTCTTCGGGTCCCACCGCCCTTTACACGACGTGACACGGAGATGGTCTTTAGAGTAAAAAAATTTCAACCTGGCGACGTATGAAAATGACCGATATGGGAATTTTCACTCATAAAACGGTTCTAGGAATACGGTGGGTGTCCATTCACTATATATGGAGTATGTAAGACTTCACATACCTTCTTACATACTTGAATAAATTATTTATATTATATTATGATCTGGTTCTTCAATCGAATCAAAAAAGGGAATATGATGAAGAAAACGTCCGACTGCTTGAAAAAATCATTATTTAGGACCCATTTGGGGACGATATCAAAGGCCGTGGTCTGCATCCTGCCTCGACACCACTTAGGCCGGTCGGTGGGTTTAAGGTTGAAAGAAAATCATTCAGCCAAGAATTTACCATAATCAAATTGCTTTTCAAAAATGATTACTGACGATCCAGCAGTCCGGCCTACTTTGGGGTTTGTTAAATCTTCTGGAATGTCCCAACTTAATTTTTGTTGTGATAAATCTATTAATTTATTGTAATTTATTATATTTGAAATAAGTTAATATCAACATATTAGTCGTTAGATGTGAACAATATATATCAACATTTTGGTCGTGGTCGTGGTAGCCTGAGTGTCACGGACATAAACAGTAAGCTGGAGGAACGACAGCTGAGATGGATGGGTACATAAGACGGAGACCTTCAGACCACACAGTGAAACAGGCAATGTCTATGGAACTTCATCGACAGTCATTTAGAGACCATAGAACTCGTGGATGCCACAATGGTCCAAAATATTACAGAGAAACAGCCTGGATGAAAGCGATACACAGAACCAAAAAGATATAGCCTGAGTACGAGAAGAGCCGACCCCAACAGCCTACCTAGGCAATGAGGTGGGACAGTGCAAGGAAGAAGAAGAGAAGAAGAATATAAGTAGTTCGATAAAACAAAACTCGGCTCCTTTTACTCATCCGATTTTACCTTCAGAGCTTCGGTTTCACGATAGTCAATAAAATACGACTATTAATTATGCAGTCAATTTTCGACACGTTACCGAACCTCTTTTAATCATTTTTTAACATTTCCCTTGATAGATTGTCTTAGTATGTCTCTGGAGTACAAAATAATTATATAATGAGTATTTTATGCATATTTTAAAGATATCAAGAATACATAATATACACTTTTTATGATAAAGAAATTATAATTATAAAGTGTGTCGTTGATCAGCAAGTTATACGAGAGACAATATCACCGAGCAAGTTTAGAGTTCACGGGTCAAGGCCATGTATGGTAGACGTAACGGTCTTGGGGGCTACAGAATATTTAGCATCTTATGGTAAATTTGTTATAAATACTCGAGCAACCGTCAACTAGGTTTATTAACAATTCGCTTTTGAACTGAGTCTGGTTCTCAATTTTTTTTCTTAGTTATCGTTTCTGGATTTTGTTTAAGTGATTGATCATTCATTTTGGAAGGTGTTTGGCATTAAAACACCACGCTTGCCAGACGGGTTAGTGAGTTTTAAATCAGCCGCCCTTAACATAGGGAACAGACGCTATTTGTAGCCGCCCATTGTGGGTCCAGACGCTACTGCATGTTGGTCCGCGAGAGGTATTTTATTTCCCTCCTGCCCTCCATATCTGGCGAGCTTTCCCCTATCCGCCACCTGGGGACGCATCTCCTAGCGGTTACAGGCTCCGAGGAGGACAGTGAGGGACGGGTAAAGAGGATATCAGGATACTCTCCCTATAGGGAAAGATATGACTACAATTAGCAAATAACAAGAAAGGATGGAAAGAGAAAGAAGAGGCCTAAATCGAGCAGTGGAGAGACGAAGGCTGATGAAGAAAAAGAAGAAGATTGATCATTATAGGAAAGAGAAATAAATAGCCTACATTGATGGTAAAGACGTGTTAAATTGTGGATTGAGTTGAAATGAGGGACAGTGAGGGATGGGTAGAAAGTATATCAGAATACTCTCCCTATAGGGGAAGGACAAAACAGAAAACGGGACAATTCAGTTCAGACATCCACAGGTCACAAAGTTCTTATTACTTAAAGAGTTAAGGTTTTTATTACGGTCGTTAGACATATTTAACTGTAATTTCGGATATTTTATACGTACCGTATGTATTACCGAGAAGCGAATCTCGACGAATCTGTTACTTCATCAGATTTGACAAGGCAAAAATCTTATCAACAGAACTGTACCTTATACCCAGATTAGTCCATTGAAATATACAAACATCCCAATTTCAATAGAGATGACAGTTACAAACTATCAAGTATTTGGCGCCCTGTTCTAACGACACTGATTCAACCCTTGAGAGAAGTCGCAGTAAAATCCGCTGACGTAACTAATACATATTGCACACTGGCGACCTCTATTGTAGAAGAAGAGAACACTACACAACAAAGTGCATACAATGTAAGCCCTAGAAAGTAGCACCTTTAATCAGTCCGACTTCCACCTCCGCGGGTAAAGGTCGTCGTCTTGTTGACGTTGGATAAGTATTCAACGAAACGTCGAGATTCGCTTCTCGGTAATACATACGGTGCGTATAAAATATCCAAAATTACAGTAAAATATTCTTAATACTTAACATTATTTTTAAGAATAAACGCGGTAATTGAATAAAGGCCTAGGGATGGGGAGGAAGTCTAGTGATGGCCACTTGGAGCTTTTTTTGCCAGCTCCATCACCGTTCCAGTGCAGAGCGCCGGCTTCGGAGCGACGACGATGTTATCAAATAATGGAGTTTGGCAAGTCGCTGCGGACTCGAAGCGGCGGACTGTTTTCAATCGAAAATCAATTGAAATTATTTATTCGCCGATAAGGAACGCGATTGAATTTAAAGTTTCCGAGCTGAGCGATATCTTTTGGGAATAAATTACAATTTTCAATTTTTATGGAATTTTTGTGTAGATCGAACATTCCCAACACTCGCGCAGGATGTTCGTAAATATCCACGGAAAATATATCGGCAGAGAATAAAGTTAAAATACAGTTTTGGTTCAATGTAGAAGATTATTACGTGGGTTTATTAAGTATTGATTCAGTGCAGTGCATGCACACAAAAGTGGGTCGAGTTTATTTTTGTATGTACATACGCTGGAAAATTTGTTTGTGCAAAGCAGAATTTTTATTATTATTATTTTAATATTTTTTATTTTTTATGCCTCATCAGGCCAAGAGGCCCAATTACAGAAGCGAAATACATCACAAAGCACCCAGGCTTGAGTAAATCACATAGATTAATTATTGTGACCTCACTGGGAATCGAACCCGGAACCCTCGGTGTGAGAAGCCAGTGTCAGCATACTCACTGGGCTACGAGGGCCACTTTAAAAAAAATTTAATATACAGATTTTTCTTAATCTAGATTTTTTCAAGTCAGTTTTGGCTTGTCAGCACGTCTCCACATCTGGACTTCAGTGTATGATAAGTCGCGTGGAATCTGCTTACAGAATAAGAAGCGAGAAGTCCAGTCCAGTCGGGAGGAGTCCACTGCAAGCCCCCAACGCGCCAACACACCATCACTGATATCTTGTGCTGATTATATTTTGCTTTTCGTTGTATATTTCAACTTGCTCTCGGAGCTTCTCTCCGAGTAACAACAAAAAAAACCGTCTACAACTTATTTTTTTTTATATCACCGCTATTCTATGCTTATGTTATATTATTTATCATCAATGTCCTGAATTTCTTTGCTCTCCTTGTCAATAGTCCTTGGCTAATAGTTTTAAAGAAACCTGATATAAATTTTGAGATGGTGGTAGCCTGCCCAGAAGAAAAATCTGCTTTTTCCAAATTGTATTTTGAATAATTGAAATACGATTTGGAAAATGCTACATGTTGAATGACGTTATTTTTATTTTCAACATTATTTATTATAGTTTAATATTTCTTTTCAGATAAGGACAATGCTAAATTTACCAAAAGTTAATAATTAATAAACCTTAATTATTATGGATAAATCGTGGTAATATATA
>JADDOH010016582.1:0-21360 GCA_016648135.1 Agrypnia vestita
ACGATCTGAAAAATCAATGGAAATAAAAAATAAAATTATTGTTGAGGAAGAAAATTCCAAATCAAAAGAAATTCAATCAAGATCGTCATATCAAAATATTAATAACTATAAAGTTAACAAAGAAATTATTAAAAATGCATCAAAAAATGATGATAATGAAAATAAATTCAATAATAATTCAAATAATGGTGAGTGTTGTGTACAAATTATTCCGCCGCGCACGGAGAAAATAATTAAAATTCACATATTAAACCACCAAATAAAGGAAGGAATTTGCCCTGATAAGGAATTATCAGAGAACGTCCATTTGTGTCCAAGTATTGTGAAAGTAAACAGTGACAATACTGCTTACACGTCAATATTGAATTCTAGTGATAAAGAAATTAAAATCGATAAAATTGAAACAATATTAGAACCAATGCAGGAGATAAGCAAAAGTGCAAATATACGAAGAATATCAAAGAATGATAACTTCAAAGCAAATAGATTAGAAATTCTACGGAATTCATTAAGAATATCTCATCTAAATGAGATTGAAAAGAATTGTTTACTTGATATTTGCGAAGAATTTAATAATATATTTTATCTAGAATGTGATACCTTAACTTCAACTGATGTGGTCATGCACGAAATTCCAACGACCTCGTCTAATCCAATAAACGTTAAATCTTATAGATATCCTTACGTTTTAAAAGAGGAAGTTGATAAGCAAGTAGAAAAACTTTTAAAAGAAGACATTATAATTCCATCTTCATCCCCTTGGAATTCTCCAGTGTGGGTTGTCCCAAAGAAAACTGATGCATATGGTAAAAAGAAATGGAGAATGGTGATCGACTATAGAAAACTTAATGAAATAACGATAGGAGATTCGTATCCCTTACCACAAATTTCCGAAATATTAGAACAATTAGGCAATTCTAAATATTTTACAACTTTAGACCTTACATCGGGTTTTCACCAAATTAAAATGCACCCCAAAGATTCTGATAAAACTGCATTTAGCGTACCTAGTGGTCACTATCAGTTCACGAGAATGCCCTTTGGCCTTCGTAGAGCTCCTTCAAGTTTCCAAAGATTAATGGATAACGTACTATCTGGAATAAAAAATTATAGATGTTTTGTATATTTAGATGACATAGTGATTCATGCCGACTCATTAGAAACTCATAATAAAAGATTAAGAGAAGTATTCGAAAGACTCTCAAAATTCAATTTAAAAATCCAGCCAGATAAGTGCGAATTTCTTCGTCCAGAAGTAATTTATCTAGGACACTCTATTACGAGCAAAGGAGTAAAACCAGATCCCAAAAAGGTAGAAGCATTAGTAAAATATCCTGTTCCCAAAACAGCAAAAGATATTAAATCATTTCTAGGACTTGTGTCGTATTACCGGAAATTCATTCCATCATGTAGTAAAATAATGCAACCATTAACAAAATTATTAAAAAAGGATTGTGAATTTCAATGGACTAGTGCTCAACAGGATGCTTTTGAAAAACTAAAAAATATCCTTACAGTTGAACCAATTTTGAAATTTCCAGAGTTTAGTCAAGAATTTCTGCTAACTACAGACGCGAGTAATTTTGCTATTGGAAGTGTCCTTTCACAAGGAACACCTCCAAATGATTTACCTATTGCATACGCAAGTCGAACATTAAATCACGCAGAAACTAATTATTCCACCATTGAAAGAGAATTATTAGGAATCGTATGGAGTATTAAACATTTTCGACATTACCTTTATGGTAGGAAATTTACTATACTCACAGATCATCGTCCTTTAGTTTGGTTATTCAATGTTAAAGATCCAGGATCACGCTTAGTTAGATGGCGTCTAGCTCTTGAAGAGTACGATTATACTTTAGTATACAAACCAGGAAAAGCAAATACGAATGCTGATACATTAAGCAGAATAAAAATTGATGAAGAAAACAAACCTTCTACCTCGCAAGAAGATAATATTAAATATATTAATAATATAAAATCGAACGTCGAATCATATTCAGATTTCTTAGAAAAATATCAATCTACAGTTATAATCAATAACAATATTGAAGAAATAAATTATAAATTAAATACTTCAGGAAGTTTTGTAATTTGCTTAGGAGCAGATAAAGAATTTCAAACGGATATCCAAAAAGAAATTAAGGAGAAATTTAAAGCTCATGTCGAAGTAATAGATAAAAAAGTAATCAAAGTAACTGATGTTGTAGAATTCCGCGAAAGTAACCAAAATATATATTATCTTATAAATAAACAAAATTATTGGAATAATGGAGAATATGAAAATTTATATGTAAATTTAGTTAAATTAAGAAATATGTTATTTATAGGAAATATTCAAGAAATAAATATGCCTAATCTTATTGATAGATATGATAAGTTAAAATGGTTCAAAATACGTGCTATGTTAAGATATGTATTTAAAACCTCTAAAGTTAATGTTAAAATATATCACGATAAAATAATAACCCCTAAAGCAGAAGAAATTATAACAATTTTAACCGAAAATCATTCGAATCCATCATCAGGTCATTCGGGATTTTTCCGAACTTATAATCGTATTAAAGAAAAATACAATTGGCCCAATATGAAAAGGGAAATTAAGAAGTTTGTCGCACAATGTGAATCATGTCAAAAAAATAAATTAGTGCGCAAGAAAAATAAAGAAGCTATGGAAATTACCACTACATCAACGAAACCTTTTCAAAAGATAGCATTAGATATTGTAGGTCCCCTTACTTTAACTTCATCAGGACATAAATATATATTAACTCTCCAAGACGATTTATCGAAATTTTCACAAGCTTATGCTTTACCAAATCATGAAGACATTACAGTTGCTAAAACCTTAACGCAAAATTTTATATGTAAATTTGGTATTCCTGAATCTATTTTGACAGACCAAGGTACCGACTTTACGTCAAATTTAATGAAAGAAATAGCTAAATTATTTAAAATTAAACAACTGCAAAGTACAAGTTTTCACCCTCAAACTAATGGAGCTTTGGAACGTAGTCACCAGACACTTGCCGACTACCTAAAGCATTATGTAAACCAAGATCAACTTGATTGGGATGAATGGATAGATTTTGCTATGTTCTCGTACAATACAGCTGTACATACGACAACTAAAATATCTCCATATGAATTGATATTTGGAAACAAAGCAACGCTTCCATCTTCATTAATAAAAGAACCAGAATTTAAATATACATATGAAAATTATGTTGATGAACTTAGAGTTAAATTACAATCCAGTCAGAAAATTGCTAGAGAAAATTGCATAAAAAATAAAGAAATAAACAAAAAATATTACGATAGAAATATAAAAATTGATAAATATAAAATCGGATACTTAGTATATTTAAATAATGAGATTGTTAAACCCGGAAAATCGAGAAAACTTACTAGCCGATATACTGGACCCTTTGAAGTAGTTAAAATAATTTCCCCCGTAAATTATATAATTAAAATAAGAAATAAAAATGTAACCGTACATGCAAATAGATTAAAGCGTTATATATCATATTAATAATTAAGCAAACAGTATCCTTATTACCAGCTTTTACTACATACCCATATTCAGTAGAACTCAAAAATGTTCAAAAATTATTAGATTTAATTACCTTAAAATGTTTCTCTTTAAATAACAAAATTGTATTTGTCATATCAAACCCTTTAATAAATTATATTAAATATCATGTGTACAAGGTAATCCCTACACCTGTATTAAGAAGAGATAACTCTTACATATTTATTTTGCCATCATCTAATTACTTAGCTATTTCCGGAAATAAACTTACTTATGTAACCATAGATAACTTTGATGATTGCAAGCATTTAGATCAGAATGAACTAATTTGTTACACTAAAAATCCTTTTTATTCACTTCAGATTAGACCCATTTGTGAAACTGAAATTTTATATAAAACTGAATTCATACCAGATAATTGTAATACTAGAATTATGAAATCAATCAATGAAATTTGGTACAAGTTAGATAACAATAAATGGCTATTTGTATTACCCAAGCCAACAGTGATAACAATAATGTGTAAAAACAGTAATCAAAATGTACCCGACGAAATTAAAATTGATTCCACAGGAATTCTAATTACTAGACAATTTTGTAAAGTTTACACAGCAAATACTATCCTTGTTTCTGTAGATAGTAATTTTGAAAGTTCTTTTAATTCAATTATACCGACATTTGATATTGTCAATGACGACTGTTGTAAACATAAAGTAATTGATAACTCGACTCTAATCATGATGCATTCCCATCAACTACTCTTGATAGAGAACAATTATTAATGGCTAGTCATAAATTAGACCAATTCAACAAATTTGAAATAAAAGATGAAAGTGTCATTCAAAAAGTCTTAAATAATAATTATTTTGTTTATTGTGTATTAACATTTGCAAAATTTTTATCCTTGTTTATTTTATATAAAATTTATAAGAAAATTCGTTCGAAGGTAAAACCCGAACCAAAGAATTGTTGTGCCATGATAACCAACTGTTTAACATTGAATATAAATAAAAAATCCCATAAAGAAAATATTTCTGTAGAATTAGCTGATGATTCTATAGAGAATGTTCCATTGAGAAGAAGTCCTAGATTAGCTTCAATAAAGGACAATGTATAAAAATATTATCTCATAAGTATTAAGTGTGAAGAATAAAATTTTATAAAATTGTATACCTATATAAGAATTGTAAAATTATGAAATTTTGTGAATATATAATATCATATTTTATTGTATCATGACGTGAACTTACTTCCTGATAGCATTGTGAATATTGTTTTTTTTTCAAAAATCTATGTCATTTAAAGATTTCCCTATATTTTTGATCTAAGGGTGATGGTGTAATGTACCTATACCAACCATTATATAAATCAACATTGTATAGGAATGATAAACATGGAATAAACATTTTAGTTTTGTAAACAGAAATGTAAATTCCAATATTAATATCAATTAGAGTCCCTACAACGACCCCGGTCTTATCATAAAGTAACTTTGACCCGGAGCCGCCCGATGTTCCATACTTATCATCCTAATTGTTTGGATTAGAATCCCATATAAGCAGAGTCTTGTCTCTAACTAGAAGCATTATTGATCAGTCTTCACATAGATTCAGTAGAAGTAGATTGACTACGGGAGTGTTCACATCAATGTAATTGTGCTTTTATTAATTGTTGTAATTAATCCAAAATAAAAAGTAATCTCAACCATCGTGTTAGAGTATTATTTCTGTTAAATAAGACCCTTTGGAAGAGACGGAAGAGGGTCGTTTACACCAGATACTGGAAGACGGTCCTGTTAGAAGCCTGAACAACCGTCAAGTTTGCATGCGAAGACGTATGGCTGTAGGTAAAGCGAAAGTTGTATGTCAGGACAGAAGAGTATGGCGCTCTATCCTCTCTGCCTATCCCCACGGGGAAACGGCGTGATGGTGAGTTAGTTAGTCTCTTATCTCTTAAATTATAATACTAATAAATTTAAAGCGAGTTATCTACCGATTTCAGTAAATTATAACAGCAATCCGGTGACATACTGCAGCACAATTTTTTTTCAATTGTCGCATATTTTTTCTAGAAACCGATTCATTCACGCGCGCAAGGCTGTAACCTGCAACTCGATCTCTCGACACAGAAATCTGCAAACGCGCAAAAAAATCTCTCGAGTGGGATAAAAACGTCCAACGAGCGCGGCGGACTCCAAGGGCGTCGGGGGAAAAAAGGTCGCATCCGATTAGTCAAGATTAAGAAGTAGGCGAGAGTTTGGTGACGTGTACGGAGCCAGACAGGGGTCGTCTCCGTTGCTGGCTCCATTCTCCCAGGACGCGCGGGCACACGTGCGTCCCACGTGGCGCCCGCTCAACTTTCTGACCGCCGTGTGCGCGTAAAAATCTGTTGCGCAATTTAAAACCAAATTAATTAATCAATTAATAAGAAATATCTTAGGAATAAAAATTTTAAAGACACTATATTACGCTCTAGTCCAGTCAGTTTTACAATATGGTATTATCTCATGGGGTAGTGCATTCAAAACTACATTAAAATCTTTAGAAGTTGCCCAGAAATTGATTATAAAGATAATTCTTAAAAAACCCAATGATAATCCGACAAAAGACCTCTTTAATAAATTACATATTTCAACTATATAAAGGTTTTCACAGTGATAACGAGCTGACCCAAAGAGTGTCAAGTAGCAGAAATGTAACACTTGGTAAATTACATATCCCTGTGATACACACCACAACTGCCCAGCATCACTACACATTCAGAGGTGTGAAATGGTTCAATGAATTGCCTGTTGTATTGAGGATTGAAGATAATTATGAGGCATTTAAAAAAACGTGAAAAAATACCTTAATAAATAATAAAAAAATTATTTTATTATATATTGTACCTATTACTTACTTAATATTATATATTACTTATTTATTATACTTACTTATTACTTTACTTATGGCTTAATTATTATTATATATGTAAATGAAGATCGGTAGGTACCTATTGATCTTCATTTAATTTGAATTGTTAAAAATGGAACGTTTAAATTTGTGTGAAAATTCTTTCACAAACAACTGACAATCGAGCTATTGAGATAATTATAATATACCTGTGATATATAATATATATTTAATAATGGATAAAGTTTCTAATTAAAATAATAGCTTTAAATGTTGTTTCTCTTTTCAGGTGTGTACTTTTATTATTTTTTAAATTATAATGTGAAATATTGTGTTCTTTTGCTAATAAAATATATACTCTTTTCAGAGCAACGCAAAAAAGCTTTTATTTAAAAAAAACTAAAATATTTGGGAAACCACATTATAAACCACATCGTAACCCACAAATCGACGATTTTGAGTTTTTTGTGTGTTTCATAAATATTTAATTATATCTTTAATTCCAAAAAAAAATGCACCAAAAAAACGTTATTTATTGCAAATATTTTTTTTTCCTTCTTGGAATTAAAGATATAATTAAATACATATGAAATACACAAAAAACTCTAAATCGTCGATTTGTGGGTTATATTATGTGGGATATTATACGTAGGAGCCGTCGCAATATGTATCTATGTAATAAGTATCAAAAACACATAAATATGAAAAAAAAAAAATAGGCCGTATTATTATCTAACAATCACAATTATAATATTTACGTTGCCCCCGTAATTTCTTCATAGTAAAATTATTTTTTACAATTTTTTTTTCCACATTTTTTTTCGAAAAAGATTTTTTTTACGAAAATGTTTTATTTTCAATTTTTTTTGCATACTTATTCCTTTGAAATCGACACGTAAAAATACCGTCATTTTTGACGGGCTACGGCTAGTGAAGCATTAAAATTTGATTACGAGTGGACGTTACCTGCACGCTGCGCACGCTGCTCGAAGTGCGGGCGAGCAGAATGGGTTTCTCCTTCCACGGAATCGGTGGAGCCAGACTGCTCTAGTCTCTTCTTTATTTTCCTTTTAACAAAACGGTGTCAATCAGTCGAGGCTCTGGATACGTGGAACCCTCTATCGTTCGTTTTACGATCAAAACAGAAATGAAAAACGATCTTAATCCGATAAAGATGACGTGCTCGGATTATTTTCCAGAACACATTACACACTCAGCGTCTTAAAACATTTATCGACAATATTACCACAGTATACCCGAACAGTAGTTACCTCCGGCCTGTCGACGAGTTATTAGCCTACTCTTGCGTTGACGCTAGGGTTGTCACTTTATATTTACTCCCCTTATTTTAACTCGTAGCGTCTGAGATTCCGACGCATAAGGTAGACACGAAACCCGAATAAAATTCAATTTCTTTTAATTGTTCAAAAATTGATGTGCCGATTTTACGCTGATTAACATCAACGTAGACTTTTAAAATCTCACAGTCTTTGTGATAATCAACACACCTTTTTAGTAAAGCACCACAAACATAAAAAAGACATTTTTTTCAGGAAGCGCATTTTTTTCTAAAGCGGCGGCTGCGAGCGCGAATGGCATCGAAGGCACGGCCCTTACTGCCGCCGCCTTGTGCCCCCATATTCCATGTCAATGTGTGCGTCACAGTGCGTGCGTACACGGCGCCGAGCACGCACGCACACATTCTAATGGGTAGCGGCCAGTTTGTATGAAGACGTATTACTGTTCTTAGTATACTGTGATATTACTGTTCCAATACTTCCCCCCTAATATCAACACTCTCCCCTCCATCACGAACTCTATAGCTTATCTAATGTTATCGGGGTATATTTCATTTGGATGGTATTTCTTCGTATTGATGAAACGGAACGCGCATCTAAAAACTAGTCGTACATAATGCGCAGTATAAACTTTAATATCTTATCAAGAGCGCTTAGAATATTTTCACGAAGACAAATTGGAAGTTAGAAGACTAATTGCTGAGCTAATATTTTTTTATTTTTTTATTTATTTCAAAAAATCCTTGTTTACAAATAAAGGTACTTAATACTAGTTTAACAATAAAATATAAGATAAATTACACTTTTTTTTGTTAAATTTGTGGATTATGCCACTCTACTAGGCTACGCCTGTCCCAAAGTGGCGTTATAGAACACAATTATAATATTTTTTTGAATTCGTCAGTAATATTTATTTTCATAAGGTAGTAATTATATATCTACAAAGTATCAAGTGTAATGTTAGTGAAAGTTGAGTGAGTCATAAGTCCAAGTGTAAATATGTGTAGAATAATTGTTTAATGTAAAAAGGGTTAAAGTTTTGTTTAAGATTTACAAAGTTTACAAAGTTTACAATTAGTGTTTACAAAATTAAATTAAGCTTTTTTCATTGTTGCTGAGAGTCTTGGCAGCAAGTAAACACTACAATTGAATTGATGCCCTGCCTGCTACACTAGTAGTTTACTGTATTATAGCAGACAGTGCTCTTCCAGTAGTATAATGTTCAAGAATATTTAGTATTTATATAACATTTGTGAATCAATATTATTGCCAATTAAAATTGAGTAATAGTAATAATTAAATGTTTACAATCTAATAATGGTGTTAATTAATTCTATTATAGACAAAGGAAAAAAATGATCTGAATAGGATATTTAATAAAATAAAATAAAATAAAATAAAACAATTAAAAGTTTTTAGAAAGATGAAAGTAAATGTTCTTGTAGGATTAGTATTTTTCAAATTTAGTTTATATCATGGATTTTAGTAGGTTTTGGACATGCTTCCTTCCCTTTTCATGCAGCCATAGTTTCACTTTTGAAGAAAAATATGCGAGACTATGGCTACAAGTTTTTAGTGTAGTGTTAAGAGTATTGAATATTTTTGGTGCTTGGAAGAGGTGAAATCTTTGTGAAAATGTTTTTGTGAATTTTGGTACAAGATATTCGCTGTTCACCTGTGCCCTTGTTGAGTGTGAGTGAGTTATTTTTTGGTGATCTTGTTTATGTCGGAAAAAATATTTTAAAGTGTTGAGTAAATATATTTGATTGATGTCCAGGACGTGACATTCTCTGAAAAGTTCTTCTGAAGGAAAACGAAATGGCTTTTTATGAAGAACTCTCAATACCATTTTCTGGGCTTTGCTTAATGCATCTAAGATAGTAGAAGCTGCACCACCCCAACTGACAGTTGCATAATTAATGAGTGAGTGACACAGTGCATAGTATACTATTCTTCTTGTCGGTGCGTCGAGTACATCTCTAATTTCTTTGAAAAAATAAACTAGCTTTCTTATTCGGACTGTGAGATTCAAAATATGTTTTCTCCAGTTTAGATGCTGGTCTATGTACACACCTAGATATCGTATATCTTCCGTTGTCTGCAGATTAGTACAATCACAGGGTTTATCTTTTGATTGACATGTGTGAATCTGTAGATTTTTGGGCTGTTTTATTACTGTTCTTTTACTGATGGAGAAGCACATGTATTTTGTCTTTGAAGATTATTTTTTATTTTCCTTAATTAATTAATTTATTTATATAGGTATATATTTTTATTTGTAGACATTATTATGCAATTACAGTAAGTAAATTTTCAGTTGCTGTTCTACCTTTGGAGGTAAGCCAGTTGTTTGCTAAAGCTTTTATTTTATTAATTGAGTATATTCTGATTTCCGGGAAGTCTGTTTTAAATATGTTAAGTATTTTAGGCCCTATGTATGAGTAATTTTTCTGTCCATATGTTGTCTTAGTTTTTGGTATTTCGTCAAGGTTTCGTAATGCTTGTCTAGTATTATTTATTTATTTATTTATTTGTTTACGCCCATTAGGCTTTTACATAAAGAGTATAAAATAAATTTCAAAAAGCACATACATTAAAAGTTTCAGGAATAGCACCAAATCATGAGTATAAAAATTAAAAAAGTAGAGTAGGTAACGAGCAGCAATGCGTATAGGCTTTTACATAAAAAAATATATCATAAAATTAAAAGAACATACATTAAACAATATTATGTAAATGCGAGTTACTGGTTGCTGTTAGGTGGTTTGTGTTTTTCATGTAGAAGATGAGGGTAGACTTAACGAACAGCTGTCTAACGTCCAGTACATTAAATTCTCTGAATAGTCTGTCTGATTGGTATGTGAATGGTTTCTTATTAATGATAATATACCTACCTATATAATATAATACATGGTAATATTGATTCAGAATTTTGTGTCGAAAACATAACTTTGAATGTTCCCAGTCGGCGACTTGGGACATATGATACATTTTCTCTTTCAACCTACTATAACGATATGGCTCACTTTAATTCTATATCTAGAATGTTGAGGCCATACAACGAAATAGAAAACAACCTTAACGTCCTCATTGACATATTCCATAACAGTTTCCACGAATATAAGAGAACTATTACCAAACTTGCGAAATTAGCTGTTTAGTCTCTTTATTCAATCTGACTCTATTAAATCACTTTTTTCTGTTCTTTCTTGTATATGTTTTAGCCTTTAAACTAATTGTATTATCTATATCATTCTACGTGTTTTTCATTGGTAGTGAACCATTAAAAACAAAAAAGTTTGGCCCGAGAAAAAGAATATCGCCGCTGCCTAAAAATAACAACTTCTCGGAATTAATTCATCACATAACTGACAACCATAAATAAAACTCTTTCACTTGTTAACTCATTAAGGATTAATAACTGTCATACTCTTGTTTCGGGATGAGGAAGCTCCAAGTAAAGACTTTGTTCTCGTAAGAATTTATTCGGTGACAATAACGGTTTAGACAATCGGTGTACAGTAAGGTGCGGTCTGGATAACAATGATAGTAAAAGAGAGCGCGACTCGACATTCACGCGCCTTTTTATACATTCTCTCTCTCTGTCATGCAGTCTCTTTCTGGCGTCGCGACATACGTTCCTCAGATCTATTACAATAACTAACAACTTTTAAATCAATCAAAACACAGATGAATAAACACTACGTCCTCTAGCTCTTCAACCCCATTGTCCACATTCCCATTAATTAACTTTAATTCTCCATCCCTCTACCAGAATAATTTCGGCTCCTGCACGACACAGCCGTGTCTCGAAAAACTCGAAACATAGCCATTAGTAAATTAAAAATTTCGACTCTATTTAGTGCCTACACCTTACCTATATATATAGATATATATATATAGATATATATATATATATATATATATATAATATATTATATATATATATATATGTATATATAGTTATTAGGTCCTTACATATGAAATTGACGTTTGACCGTACTGGCAAATTTGATCTCAAATATCTTCTCTTTGGTTAGGAATTCCAAATCCAAATTTTTACAGCTATTTACTCATGTATTTGTGTTTTGAAAATTATAATTCATTTGTTTTTTCCTCAATTGTTTTTTTCTCTGCGTCACTCAGTTTACAAAATGAAAAACTTGAAATATCGCGTTATTTACGAGTACGAGTTCCACCGTGGCACCAGTGCTGCAGAACGGCTCGAAGGATTAATGATGTGTATGGCGACGGTGCCGCAAAAGAAAACACAGTGCGTTTTTGGTTCCAACGTTTTCGTTCTGGAAATTTCGACCTGCAGAACAAGCCCCGTGGATGGCCGGAGACCAAAGTTGATAATGAAGAATTGAAGGCTATTGTGGAAGCGGATCCATCGCAAACCCCATCCGAGTTAGCTGCAGGCTGCGGTGTTAGTGATAAAACTGTTTTAATCCACTTGAAGCAAATTGGTAAGGTGAAAAAGCTTGAAAGGTGGGTACCTCACGAATTGAGTGAAGCAAATCAACAAACGCGCGTTGACTGCTGCGTTGCATTACTCAACCGGCACAATAATGAAGGGATTTTAAATCGGATCATTACCTGTGATGAAAAGTGGATCCTGTACGATAATCGGAAGCGCTCATCGCAATGGCTGAACCCTGCCGAACCAGCCAAACCATGCTCCAAGCGAAAATTGACTCCAAAAAAGTTACTTGTGAGCGTTTGGTTGACTAGTGCTGGTGTCGTTCACTACAGCTTTCTTAAATCTGGCCAGACGATTACGGCAGATGTCTATTGTCAGCAACTGCAAACCATGATGGAAAAGCTAGCTGCTAAACAACCGAGGTTGGTTAATCGCTCTAGGCCACTGCTGCTTCATGATAACGCTAGACCACACACTGCACAACAGACGGCTATCAAATTAGAGGAGCTTCAATTGGAATGTCTAAGACATCCACCGTACTCTCCGGACCTTGCCCCGACAGATTACCATTTTTTTAGAAATTTGGATAACTTCTTGCAAAGGAAAAAATTCAACTCCGATGGGGCAGTCCAAACCGCCTTCAAAGATTTTATTGATTCCCGTCCGAATGGTTTTTTTAGTAAAGGGATCGATGAACTACCTATGAGATGGCAAAAGTGCATAGATAGCAATGGTACATACTTTGATTAAATAAATATATTATAATAAAAAAAATCGGCTTTATGTTCCTCCCATACTAAACGCCAATTTCATATGTAAGGACCTAATATATATATATATATATATTTTATCGTATTATAAATTAAAAAGAATATTGATTAATACTCTACCATTAACAGATGCGAAATCTACATACAACATGTCATGGGAAGGACCATAGATGTCTCTAGAATACACAGTCCATTCGAATAAATGAAAGAAACTGATATAGAACATAACATACAATATTGAAAAATTTGATGTGTGGATGTTGTTACTACGGTGGAATTGTGAAGGTTGCATTGTGTAAAGAGCAAGCCAGCTCGTATAGGTCAGAAGCCGGGGGCCACCCTGTAAAGATTACCATACACGTCTTCGTCTCTGTGAGACTTTATATAATTTATATTAATACTTATCTAATTTAACTGTATAACCGACCGACCGATAATGTCGCCCCATATAAAGTAAAATTCCTAAGGGTTTAAGCATTAAACAAAGACGAAAAAATATTATTTTGGTGAAGGATAAATTTAGAAGCTATGTGGGCCCAATGCGCCGCCCTGGCTGGTGGCATTTACCGTGGAAAGCTGGAGGAAGTACTTCTCCAAAAGTTGACCCAATAATAGTTTTTTATTTCTTGTTCTTCTTCTTCAGCCTTCATCTCTCCACAGCTGGACATAGGCCTCTTCCGTACCCTTCCTTGTTATTTGCTAAATGGAGCTATTTCTTTCCCCCCACAGCGACTGTACCGTCGGCCCATCTCTTGTGAGGTCTTCCGATGCCTCTTTTATTTTCCCAAGGTCTCCATTTCAGGCCATTTTGTAGCATCTAGTTCTGTGCCTAATTTCGTCATTTCTCTTAGGCTTACTCCAAGCATGGATCTCTCCGCGGATCGTTGCGTGCATTTGAGCTTTTCTACACTTTTCTTTGCAAATACCATCGTCTCCACTCCATACGTCATCACTGGCAGTTTGTACGACTCAAAGGCTTTTCTTTTTAGGCTAATTGGGATCTCTCTGTTCTCGAAGACATGTTTGAGTTTGCCAAAAGCAGCCCAGGTCTTTCCTGTTCATCTTGACAATTAGTTTTTTATTTAAATATTACAAAGTTCGCAAGCGGGTTAGAGCCCGTTTCAGCTACGTCAGAGCTAGCATCGCGTGCACCGAGGTGACCTCTGACCCCAGGGCTCCAGCTGATTGAGTCGGTGTTTATCTGTCACTGTCGGCCAATTAGTACGAGTTTCCGGCGTCACGCAACGGCGGGCATGCCGTCCGCGGTCCATCGCCCTTGCACTAAAATATCGTCTGTTTCGTGAGCGATTTTGCCAAGTCAAACAGCTGAAGATTCAAATTGTTCAATTCAATTTATTTAAAGTTGTAACCCGTCAAAAATGACGGTACGTTTACATGTCGGTTACTAAGGAATAAGAATTTATTTATTTATACAAAAAAATATTATAAAAAAGGAAAAGTAAAAAAAATGCTATAAAGAAGATAAAAATATTTACTATAAAGTTACGGATGTTACAAGAAGTTACGACGGACGGACGGAAAACGAAATTATTATAATTGCGATAATATTACATGTTATTAAATTTAATTAATATACGTATACAAGAGTTCTTATCGAAGCTGCAGTGGAATCCTGCTTCGGAAAACACCCTTCAGAGATAGGTAGATCATTAAAGATAAATAAAATACCTGTGTAAGACCATTTTTGAATTCAATTTATACGCCACTAGTTTCGAGAGCCCAGATGCTCTCATCTACAGGTGAGAATATGAACTAAGAATATAAACTTTATATTCTCATGTGTAGATGGGAGCAAGTGGTCTTACACAAGTATTTTACTTATCTTTAAATTATCATGTCATTCCACAACGTAAATTCCAAATCAATAAATAATATAGATTATAACTTCGTGATTAAATTAAATAGTTTTAATAATAAACTTTCACTCTGTAAATTAAACAACACTTGATATAACACTAGAAGGAATGTGTGTTTGATTACACATTTTTATCCATTGTTGGGCGGTATGATCGACAATACTGAAATTATGCAGAGCATTGGTTTGTATGCTCCTGATAATTACCTTAGACATCGTCAGCATAGATTGTTTCACATTCCAATATACAGGACCAACCTGACGATGGTTATGCCTGCTGGAAGAGCCACAGCTATGCTGAACAAGATCGCTTTGGGTATTGATATATTCCATGTGCCTGAGGGGGTTTTCCGAAGCGGGATTCTCCTACACCTTTGACCAGATTGTAAAGGTCACATTTAATTGGATAATAATAAATTGTTATTTTGATATACAATATGTATATGTGTGTGTATATATGTATGTATATGTATATGTGTGTATGTATATTTTTAGATATAAATTCATAATATGTATGCATTGAACATAAAGTTTGTAATGTACATATTATGTAATAAATAAAAATTGAATTGAATAGAATAAATACAGATTTTAATCTGTTAATGCTTAAATTGTGTGCATTTACATTTTTCTTAAAATAAATGCGATCAGTCCTGACGATGACCATCGAACTGTAACCTGAAAATCGGGTAATGCAATCTGCCCACGGCCCAGAGGAGAGATTGTCATCTTATGACCGTGAAAACCCACGTACAAAATTCGACCAAAGTGGACGATAGACCGGACATGATAATCCGAATTGAAAACTACCGACGCCGGATTGTGGTTGTTATCAGGCGCCTAATTATGACTCCTGTGGCGCTGGGTTGTCAGTGCAACAGCCCCGTATCGTACGAGACGACCATATGGCGCTTAAGGGGTTATATACAGTTAGGCGTCTGATACACATGCTTATTTAGTGGCACGTGAGCATGCGCAGTAACGACTTTGACAGAGGCATGCTTATTAGTGGCATGTATGTACGCACATTGCTAGAAATGAGCATGCCGCCTAGTGGCATGCTCAAAAATCAACCGCCGGTTGATATATAAGCATGCCACTGTCATTCACCATAGATAAGGGGTATCTTTGGAGCATGTGTGAACAGACTTGCTTATTTATGAGCGTGCTTATGTCATTCGCGGGCTTCGCGGCTAGTATTATTAATGCGATCTTCTCAGTCCGCAACGGATGAAGCAAATATGGCGCGTTGGGGAGATGATAAAACATTACTTTTCGTGACTTATTATAGGAATCACGAATGTCTGTGGAATACTCAGTCACCGTTGTGTAAAAATAATATAGCGAGAAATAATGTTTACGAAACTTTATTAATAGGCATGAATGATTCAAATCTTACAATAAAAATTATATAAAATAAAATCAAAAATGTGCGGATGGAAACTCGGGAACTTTTTTGATTTATTGGTTCACTTGAATTTTCTATTTCAGTTTGCAAAGTTTCCATTTTGAACAAGAGCGTCATTCTATGACAAGAGCATGCCACTAATAAGCATGTTCAGTTTGCAAAGTTTCCATTTTGAACAAGAGCGTCATTCTATGACAAGAGCATGCCACTAATAAGCATGTGTGTTTGATTGTTAGCTTTGGGCGTGCTTATTTATGAGCATGCCACTAATAAGCATGCCAGTAATGAGCAATTGTGTACAGTTGTTAGGGCATGCTTATTAGTGGCATGCTCATTAGCATGCCAGTAAAGAAGCATGTGTATCTGTACCTTTAGATTTTTCAAAAAAATGATTTTTTTATTTAAATTTCGTAATGTACACATATTTAAGTAAGCACACAGAAGTTTTCAAGTCAATCCGGCGATTATTTTCAAAGTTACGCGCACATTTGTAATCACGCGGCGAGGCCGGAGCGCCAGCGCACACCTAGAGAGCAGTCCCTTTTAGTTTTACATACCTATTGTAAACGCTGCACCTTTTATTTACCTGTCCATTGTAAATGTTCCCTTCTAATGTATTCAGATGAATAAAGTGAAAGTATGGTCCTGGAATAGACGACTCGACGTAAGTTGAAAAAAATGTTTTTTACTCTACGTAAAGCGCTTTTGACACTTAATAGCCGTTTTTCTCAAAACTGTCTCTTTAACATCGGTGACAAAGATTTCTCGGAAACGGCTCAACCGGTCAGTCTCAAATTTTAACACAAGCTTCTTAAGTATATTTTTTAGTAATTAATCGAAGGTTTTTTCTCGCCGATAAATATATATTTTTTTATAAACAATTTAAGGCCAAAATTTTGGTCAAAAAACGATTTTTTTTTTTTGAGAAGTAGCCATTTTGTCAAAAAAAAATATTTTGCTTATTCCTTCGATTAATTACTAGGTAATACACTACTTCGACGAAATCCGTTTGGTTTTATTATTTTAGATGATCCAGTTAAGATATATCGTTGTCGCCGCAAGATGCCTTTTTTGAGAGGAGCTCCTGGAGATCAGCTATAGCAGCTTTCAAAATTATTATTTTACAAATACAATTATGTTAAAATACAGTTAAAAGTAACCATAATATGTGTATAAATTTTCACATTAATAAAAGTCTTCTCAGAAAAAAATTCTTGAAAAATCGCTATTTTTGGGCCTCCTGACTGTATACAGGGTTATTTGTAAAACATTAATAACCTCGGAGGACTATATTCCTGCCTTGATTATGAGTCGAAAATGTTGAAGCTATTATGACCTAATATCAATAGTTAAGGAGATATGCAACATCAAAGTTTGCATTTTTTTTCAATATTTCCGAATTATTTTTTATAAAACGTTGGACTATCATTACAGTAACTTATATCGAATATGAAAAATTCATTCCCTTTAATACAAGTCAAATAAAAAAATTAAAACCTTTGAATTCCAACTGGAATTTTTTCAGGGTTTTTATCATTTTATTTGACTTGTATTGAAACGAATAAATTTTTCGTAATTGATATGAGTTACTGTAATGATAGTACAACGTTTTACAAAAAATAAGTCAGAAATATTGAAAAAAAAATTCAAACTTTGATGTCGCATATCTCCTTAACTATTGATATTAGGTCATAATAGCTTGAACATTTTCGACTCACAATCAAGGCAGGAATATAGTCCTGCGAGGTTATTAATGTTTTACAAATAACCCTGTATAACCCCCCTTAATCGAACAAAGATACCGGAAATCGAACAGCAGAATGCCAATATGCCGGCAGATGGACACAACGTAGCGGGGAGTAATATTCTCCGGTAGACAATTCCAGGAAAGCCTTCGACACACCCGGATTTAAATACGACCGTTTCAAGTCAGCCTACAAGCAGATGGCTGGCGCTTATCGGCTTCTTCAAATACCAGGCACATACAGTACGGCCACTCTACGATGGCACTTTTGACGTTTAGACTTACATGAAGTTTCGTAATTAACGACAGCTAAACATTGGAGGACAAATGCTATACTTTATTGCGCGAACGCCAGAGTAGTGATGTCCATCAACATTAAATATGGAATGAACGAAATGATTCAAAATGTTATAGGATATTGATTGCCTGTATAATATGCGTAGAATACGCAGAATAATTATCCAAAATAACACAACAAATCTGACAGATCGATTGTGCCCTCTAAATATGATCTTTTTCTACGGCTTTATTAGAGGGCAAAGAAAACGGCTACAAAACAATAAAAGACGGATCAGACCGGGTGATGTTTTTTTGTCTCTTTTTCTCTCATGTGTCGCCATATTGTTTAAACTGAGTAAGCTCTATTTTACCACGTATAAAGGTTTGGTAAAATGCTTTATTATCCCTCTATATATTGTAGATACTCTAAGGTTTTGACAGTTTTGTTTTAACGTTGTTACGGAAAGAACGAATGTGTGCGCGCTGTGATTACGATATTGTTTTTTACCTGGCTTTAGACTTCGGACATTGATGCTTTTATATTTTGACCCCTGCTCGTTAATTTGAACTTTGTGAAATGTGTTTTATTATTCTTCTATAACCTTTTTTATGTACAAAGACTTTCTCAACTCACACCGTGCGACAAATTTTTTTTCGACTGAATTTTTTCGTTAATGATTTTAAGTGTGTCACAACACTATTACGATCTGTCAAAAATGCCATCTTACGATGGCTCGACTATAATACATATGTATTGTGCCTAGTATTCAGCTCGAGGTCTGAACTACAAAACGAATCTTGAGCCACGCATGACAAAAAGTTTTTGAAAGTATTTTCAAAGAATACCATCACAATAGAGACAAAGAAAAATTAAATAACAAGTATTAGAGGAACGAAAGCAGTGGAGATGAGGTCCCTTACACGTATATGTGGTAAATCCATGTATAATAGAGTAAAGAATGAAGATATTAGGAACGAATGTAAAGCTGATCGTAGCATAATACACAGAATAAAAATAGGGTCGCTAAGGTGGTTTAGGCATGTTGAGCGAATGAATGAGGAAAGAATGGTGAGAAAGATATACGATGCAAGTGTTGACGGCGCCAGAAAGAGAGGGCGACTACGGAAGACGCGGCGTGACCGGATTAACCAGATACTGGAAGACGGTCCTGTTAGAAGCCTGAACAGCCGTCGAGCTAGCATGCGAAGATGTAAGAATGCAGACGAAGCGAAAGTTGTATGTCAGGACAGAAGGGTGTGGCGCTCTATCCTCTCTGCCTACCCCCACGAGGAAACGGCGTGATGGTAAGTTAGTTAGTAAGTTTATTCAAACGACGTGTATAAATACTCGTACAATGCACTCGGGCGTATTCTGAAATAAGCAATACTGCTTTTCCCGTATCTGTAACAATGCAATGCAGCCAATTTTGACGTTTTAAGCTTAACAGGATGATGAAATTAGGCGCAGAACTATAGTAGATATCATGGATCGCGTAGCGAAACTAAAATTCTACAAGACGGACTCCCAGAGTTCTAAAATGGAGACGGAGATGAACCGACGATATAGCCGCTGTGGGGGGGGGTAAGAAATGGCTACAACTAGCAAATAACGAGGAAGGATGGAAGAGTTTGGAAGAGGACTGTATAGGAGAGATGAAGGCTGAGGAAGAAGAAGAAGAAGAAGTTTGACGGGTTTGAAATTAATGAATTCAATCAATGTGACGCAAGTGTTGACGGCCGCGGCGCCAGAAAGGGAACGCGACCGCGCAAGACGTGGCCTGGCCAGATTAGCCAGATACTGAAAGATGGCTCTGTCTGAAGCCTCAATAATCGTCAAGGTTGCATGCGAAGGTGGCGAGAGTTGTGTGTCAGGACAGAAAAGTGTGGCGTTGTATCCTCTCTGCCTACCCCGCAAGTATATAACATAATTTTACTAATACTACGTAATGTTCGTTTATAAATGTATATATCGTTTTGAAGACAGCAAGGCAATACTAAGATGATTTAAAGGTTAAGGTACGTCTTAAAAGCGTAATTTTCAATACAAAATAACACTTCAAATCATCTAAGCAATGACTCTGAATTCGAGCCAAAGACAACAATATTATAAAACCAAAAACAAATCAACTGTCCCGGTAAATTCCAAGAGATTGTACTCGCGGCAATGCCTGCGATGAAAAATTACCTCGTCATAAAATTCACACGTTTTACTAGGTTGATATTAAAAAAAACACACAATATGCCATTCATAGGTATTATTTACCACGAAGACAAACATCGCATATTTATTTATCAGAATACAAGTGATACACGAAGCTAGCCGGCAATACTTGTGGGGAGCTCTGTCGTCAAGCGCAGCTGAAAGAGAACATTGTACCCAACATTATTCGATTGATCGAAAAAACACGATACGATTATAAATACAGATACAAACTTCAGATGCTTATCAAAGATTTGAATCAAAGAAAGATTTTTTTTAAATAATAAAGACAATACAGATGCGAACACGGAATACCTGTCGCATCAATATTCTTACCATTAGACTAACTTGGGGCCGGTTGTTTCAAGTTGGATTAAAGTAAAAGTTGGTTTAAATCAATAAATTTAAGAGTAGCTTAATGGTCTTGTAGTTGGACTCTCGCCTCGTGATCCAAAGGTCGCAGGTTCGAATCTCACTCCAGACCAGCAATTTAGTCCTATTTTATAGCACAAACGGTGAGCTTAGTTTGAAAATAGTAAGAATATTGATATGACACGTATTCCGTGTTCGCATCTCTACTTTAAAAAAAAAATCATCGATTTTTGCGTTCTCCACCAATCAAACGATTCTGCTATAAAAACGAACTTTTATTTTAATCCAACTTGAAACAACCGAGCCTTACTTGTGTCCTGAAACGGGGCTTGAACCACCGACCACCAGATCGCTAGGCGAGCGTCATGACCACTACACCAACAAGCTATACTTGCGCGATCAGCAATGACAGTAATGTGTAATTTTTTTTCGATAAACTAAGCTTTGTACGTGTACAACACAGGCGTTGACGCATACGGAAATAAAAACAATTGTTTTTTTTTAAGTTCTACCTTTTTAATTTTCTGAGACGCGTTTCGCCTTATGAGGGCGAATCAATTTAAA
>JADDOH010016583.1:0-16005 GCA_016648135.1 Agrypnia vestita
CATAATCTTTGACATATTGTATTTGCCTTAAAATACATTTCTTTAAATGTGACATTTCACAACTTAATACCACAGTTATCACTTTTTGACACCGGAATGAGTCAACAACCCCCGACAATTGGGTCACCCAGAGGGAGCCATAAACAATAAACCGAAAAATAAATAATCACCGGTAAACCGTTAACTTCATATTTTACCGAATAACTAGAAACGCAAAATCTCCGTAATTTTGCGTGCCCTGGAAAGCAAGCTCGGAATGACAAAGGCTTAACTAATCACGGAAGAATGAATCAATCTTACGTAATGATATTAATAAGAGCAGTCAATGTAACGTAACGAAGGCGTGACTGAGCGAACCAAGTACTTCTAGGGTCGCATGCCGAGTCGCTGAGCGACGAACAAATGGTGCTTCCATCAATTACAGCGCGTATTAATTGACGATAATTGTTTATTTGATATTATTTTAATTTTATAACTGACTAATTAATCGTCACGACGTTTTACTGCAGATGTAGCAGGGAGGATTGAACGCCACATTACTATTTTCGGTTTTCTTTCACGATCTTCGGTTGTTGAAAATTTTAGCAACAGTCCTCCGATATTAATTTTGGTTTATCTGATCACGTCAGGTTTTGTTTGTCCCTGTTGCCTTACATAACACATATAATAAATCAGATTTAGTAAACGCGTATTTTGTACGATTTTGTCACTCGCGTGATTTGATCTTGTCTTGTACAATTCAGTTGCTCAACACTTAAAAGAATGCAATTTACAATATTTATAAAAAATAATGGGCGTGCTTAAATATGAAAGTTTTGACAAGCAACTTAAACCATATTTTGTAAATGAATCGTAAGTGTACTAGGTGTACGTATTTAATACATTAAAATAATATTAATAAAAGCACTTTTTTATTTATTTAATTTATGGTACAAATACAGTTCTTATATATAATATATCAGATTAAACATTTTTTTTAAATACTTAATAGTCATGTAGACCTCATCAGTGAAGAGAAGCTCTTGAGTCTGATGAGGGAGCCACAGTTCTTATTCCTTGTTATAATGTATAGGTACATAGTGTATACAAGTTATTTATTAATACAGTAAAAAGGTAAATTGATAATGAAAGTATAGGAGTTATTTTGAAAAAGCTGTAGGTTTAAATGATTTATGAATTTCAGTTTGATTTTAAGAAAATTTTAATTTTTTTGATTTGCTTTGAGAGGTTACTGATGCATCGTATCTCGATAGGTAAGTTATTATAGTAATTAATGGCTTTATAAATATAGTGATGCTGCATTTGGGTTGTTTTACATTTAGGCATTATGAATTGGTTTCCATTTCTCATAAGTTTGAAATATTCCTGGTTTTCTGTAAGGTTTTTTTCTTTACATATTTTTAATATGGAAACTTGCTTGAAAATATCATCTGCGTTTGGTACTGGAAACAATTTAAAGAGATCTTTTGTTGGAAATGTAGATTTTTTTTCAGTATTACTTGATGAAGTAATTTTATTTTAACGTAATTCCTAAGCTTACGGAATAGGAGATACATCTGTAAATATGTACCTTATATTCAGTTTTAGGGTACAAGACAGCACAGGTTTTTGTGGACCTAAACAGTGCAGTACGTCTAGATTAGTCAGGATCAGAGCTACCCCAAACGACCTAGTTCATATTAATTTGCAACTACTTTACCGCTTTCTGGGTTGAGGGTTAATCCAAAAGGCAAAAGCGACGATTGCGCCATTTTCAGCGCGGCGCTGCCGCGTTAGAGACAGAGAGGGTGTCAGGTGCTGCCGTCTCACAAGACGGGGGGGGGCACTGTTGCCGCGGTCCGAGGGAAGGGGGAGGGGCTAATAACGCTGCAACAATGGAAAGTGAGAGGCCAGGCCGACTCGAGATTGGCAATAATAACACTATTTTGCTCCAAGTATGGCTGCCAACTAATCCGGAGGGCCGGTGTTGACTCTCGGCCAGAAGCGCAGAATCTTGATCCAGAAACAGAATATCTTCTGTGTATAGTTTTATGACCTCTCTGGCCACATATACACGGCAGAATATCCCAGAAAACTATACACAGAAGATTCTGAACGGCCGTGACAACCTAAGGTCATTTTTACAGAATATCTTGTCCAACATTATAATTCCGTCGACATGTTTTAATTTCAATGTCTAAATTATTACATATGAGGGACAGTTGAATTAATATGTGCGAGCCGGGCTTTACACCAGTACTAGCCCAGCGGACAAGACACTGGCTTCTCACACCGAGGTTTCCGGTTCGATTCCCGGTGAGGTCATGATTGATTTATGTGATTTACTCAAGCCTGGATGTTTTGTGATGATGTGTTTCGCTTCTGTTGTGCCTCTTGGCCCGTTGAAGCGTATAAAAATAAATAAATAAATATATACAATACAATATATATAATACAAGGCACATTTAAAATTATGAAGCGTTTTTATTTTATTTTAAATACACGCGAATGAATAATAATATCAATTAAACTGTCAAATCTTTTAAATAATAAAAGATAAACAACGTTTCCTTATCAACCACGCATAAAAACGCCATTAAATTATAACCTGAAAAATAACAATAAAAATGCTGTTGTTACCGTTTTACGTTACATGCTATACAGGGTAATGATACCTGGTTATTAAATAATAATATGTAATTTTAAAAATCTTACATCAATCAAAAGAGCTGAATTAATAACTAGAATTCATGTTGTTAAAGATTGACCTCGGTGATAATGTGCGGCAAGAAAAGAAAAAGTATTTTTAAAAAGGCAAATACATAAATTAATAAAGGCAGGGCGGATCAACCCTAAATGTATTTGATATGTTCTTGGAAATTCCGCAGGGAAGGTGATCAGTGGTTTGCCCTACATTAGGCCGGGCTGAACAGCAGTGAAGACACTAAGACCGGCGCAAGACAGGGGAATATGCCGTGAGTAGGGAATGCAATCCCGATCCTGCGACATCGGGATCCCGTGAAATCTCGAGGCATTTTACGAGATCAATCCCGAACCGAAAAATCGGACGAGATTATCGGGATTGATCAACATTTTTTATGTTTTGCATGTTCAATTGTGTATGTCTATAGAGCTTTTAGTAAGTACTTAAAACTTACGTTCATGTCACATTCAAATAATGAAAATTGCTCTGAATAATATTTGCTGTATTTTATCAACCTAAAATTGTAATAAAAACTACTACTAACTCTACTACATCGAGTGATTGATGCTTGGAAAAACGCCTACAAAAACATTAATGCAATGATTAATAATGAACATTTTATTAAAATTGCTGATATAAAAATGCAAGGCATTGTAGCTAATTGCTATTCAGCTCTATTAACAACAACAAAAAACAAAAGTATTCGGGATACGTGGGGATCCCGCGGGATTGGAAATTCTAATCTCGAGAGATCCCGAAAGGGCGATCCCGACTCGGGATTGCATTCCCTAGCCGTTAGCGTTCTAGAATAAGTGGAAGAAAATAAGTAGGTGAAAAATGTAACAATATTTTACCACCAGATTTAATATCTATTTATGGATAATATTCTCAGATTCAATATTTATAAAAGTTGAATATGATTGCAATAGGATTATTTTTTTAAATTAGATAAATAATATATTTGCTTGTGATCACAAAAAATAAAATAAGCTATAATTAACAGACACTCGGCGGTGGCTTTAACTTTTTTCTTTTACCACGCTTATATTAGCTTCACCTGTTTGTCTGGACGGAATCTTATAATCGATATTTCACCCGCTTAACAATTTCTAAACGTATTCTCGATGACAATACATGAATCAATTAAGTAATTAATCATTTAATGCATTAAAATTAATTAATCATAGTTTTATATGGGAAAATAGTTAATGAGCTCACCAAAGGATGGCGCTAGTTTCCTAACCGAAGTGATTTTGTACGCTGGGTAATATTAAGATTAAAAAGAAGAAAATTATATTATATGAAAAAAAATTAACGCTTACTTATATCATTTTAAATGCATGCACTGAAAAGTAAAAAATAAAGTTTCGGCAAAAAAAAATTGTCTCATTCCCCAAATAAAAGGGCGGGCGCTTTCCTTCCATTAACAATAGAATTCTGTATAATCTATATCAATATCGTTTCTGGAGAGTTTTTTATTACATTTAAACGTGGCTTAAGATTTTTTTTCATGTAATATAATTTATATGTATATTTCTTTGAATATTTTATTTTATTCAATTCAGCACAAAAATAGCCCAAAAATTTCACGCATATGATGGTATAATAAAATTGCTGCCATTAAATACTTCTTCAAATCATCAATTACATATTATTCAACACGCAACAATCTTCTATCGATTCCGTACGCTTCAAACCATTTCAGGATCACCATTTACACCATTATATCGTCCCTTTAGAGGTAAAACTCATAATTTGAATATTTTCAATAATTTAATAGCACACATTAATGTTTAAACCTCGTTATCTCAAAAGTACTCAAATGTTACTTAGTGAGTTTAACCTCTACTGCTCAGATGAGTGTACGGCCCGCAGACAAAACAGAAAAATTAGAGGGAATTGTGGATAGAGAAATTACATTAATTCGTACAATGATATAATAAACTGTAGATAAGTTACAAGCGGAAATCGTGTCAAGTCAAAAATAAGGTAATTGCCTTACTTGCATTCGTTATCGAACGGACCTTCTTTGTGATTGGACGTGAAGGCACGCCGAAAAAAGATTCCCGGGGAAAAAGGAACAGAGTATCGTGCACTATTGTAAGAATGAGTATGTTATTTTAATCACCGTGACTTCAAATTACCAGATTTTTCTGCATTTGCTACATTTGAAATCAGGTAGTATGGGAATAACGTGTCTATTTATAATACGTCGATGAGTTCGTGTCCTATTTGCCGAATTTTTACAACATAACTTTAGGGGCGTTGCCCGTTAACATTTTTCCGACATATTTTTTTCGCGCAATTTTGACGAACGGTCCCCTCGGCGGGTCCGAACCCGGCCCGGCTCCAGACGAGGAGGCGACTTGTCCCAGACCCGCTCGCACAGCACGACGGCGGCTTTAAATTGGTCGGTTCACGGTCTGTGATTCACGGGCGGATGTGGCTGGCGGGAGACGCCGGTGTCGCCGCACCCGGCCGCGTGGGACGGTGCGTGCTATCTCTCCATCTTCGCGACGGAAGAACTGTGGCGAAATCATTTCTTCACTACCAACCTCGGCAAATGACCACAGAAAGCAACATTTCATTTTAAGAGCTGGTGACTCACTTAATTGGAAATAATTCAAAGTAAAAAAAAGAAAATATAGTTCAGTATATTGATGGAAATAAAGTTACATCGATGCTTAATTATTAGAGATGCACCGAAATTCGTTTCACATTCGGTATAGCCGAACTTCGGCAACTTCCACCGAACTTCGTTTTCGGTCGAATTTCGTTTAAATCTTTCGAATTTCGTTTAAATCTGCCGAACTTTGTTTAAATCTACCGAACTTCGGTAGCGTTTTAATTAACTAGCTTTTGCTAGCGACTTTGTTCGCGTAGACTTCGATTTCATCTTACAGAAACAGAAAAAAAAAAAAAAAATTACTGGGATAAAAAGTATTCTTTGTGCTTTTCCAGACAATAATCTATATCTGTGCAAATTTCATCCAGATCCCTTTACTTGTTCTGGCGTGACTGAGTAACAAACATCCTTGCAACCATCTAAACTTTCACATTTGTAAATATTCAATAAGTAGGATTTAAATAAGAAATGGAAAAGTATAAAGAAATTTAATTTAAAATGAAATCTAAACAAAATGTTGATTTATAAGTAAGTAGGTAACGTGTGATTTTTTATTCTCTAGAAAAGAAACCACATGAAGTATCAATGCTTTAATAAAATAAAATAATCAATTTTAATATATAATATTCTATAACAACTATCCAGAACTACGTTGTGCCGCTTAATTAATTAAAAAACACAAAGTAAATGAACAATTACACGTGTTTTCGTGATGGCGATCTGACCTGTTCATCGGGCAAAAGTTCGCGAAATTTAACCGAGCTTCGTCACATATTTAAACCGAACATTCGGCCGAATTCGACATTCGGCAGAACCCACATTAGGTGCATTATTATTTATATTCCAGTGAAGAGGGACCCACCACAACAATAGCTTCCAGTCGGCCCTACACTTTCGCCACCCAATTCGGCATTTTTTAATGCTAAAGTGGTCATCCTTCCCACGCTACTAAGTCTCATATGAGTGAAAGCGGCGCGGGGAAGCGTCCACACAAAACCGCTTCACTGTCATCAAAAGCACACCATACAATACAAAACAATAAAACGTAGAAAGACGCCGCATCGTGGCATTTATAAGTGTAACTTGACTGAGTTATTCCGTGCGGCGGTACATAAAATCGTAATCGCCAGAATGATCGCCGACCTCCGATAGCAGATGGCACCGTAAGAAGAAGTCGTAAATATTGATAGTTCCAGTGCTCTAACTAGCCGTTGGTGAAAAATCAATTACAAGATTCCACAACAACACACAACAGAAAAAGAGAGTTAAATAAAAGCATGTAAAAAATAACTGATAGGTAGCAATATCATTAAAAAAAATTCCAGGGCCGGATAGTATTCCCGGTGTTTGATGATGGCATTCTCCGGCATGACTCGCGCTGCCCTGCCCCCGGAGCATTCCTCCCCGGCAGCAGGTACCGGGCTCCGCTGGGCGGTATATCAGTGTCTGCCTCTCGCGGGCAGGTATTATAACGAGGGGCGCCTATCGAGGCGGGGCTGACGGCCATCTTCGCAAACCGTAAAAACATTTCAAGTTTCATCTCATCTAGTCATCTAGTTAGAAAAATTCTGACTATATAAAAACTGACCTATGTAAAAAACATAAATAATTATAAATTCTGACTATGTAAAAAATATAAATCATTTTCAGGAGTATTCTAGTGAAAAATGTCCTTAGGTTTTCACGGCCGTTCAGAATCTTCTGTGTATAGTTTTATGGGATATTCTGCCGTGTATATGTGACCTCAACATTTAAATAGCATTCTTGTTTAACGAATTCCGTAAGGTATAAAGTTATATATATATAAGTATAACTTTATACAGTTAAAGTTAAAGTTATATATATATATAAGTTTAATTGCTATAATAACCCCTCTTTGTCAGCATTTAAGCTAAAAAATGCACGCATAAATAATGTCAAATTTACGTCAACACTCCACTTCTTACAGTTGCTTTAATTTTCAATATTGACGGAGTAGTAGCAGTAATAGCGTAGCAGTCCGTGTGTAGAGACTAAAATATGAAACTAAATGATTGAAAACATCCAAAATAGTATTTATATTATCTAATACTATACACAAATGCGAAACAGATATAGTTATAGAAGAAGAACCAGTGAGGTCACAATTAATCTGTATGATTTACCCAAGCCTGGATATTTTGTGATGTTTTTCGCGTCAGTAATTAATCCTCTTGAAGCGTAAAAAAAAAAGAAAAAAAAAGTCTCAGTAGGGTATTCCAGAACTTCATACATAGAAACTCGTGTTTATTTCCAGCATATACTTTTTATTATTGTAATGTAATTTATATATTTTAATGTATGTTATTGTGACATTCTGATTTAATCGATAACACCTGTTTTTTGTAACATTTTTCGATGTACCCGACTGTACTTCATTTAAATAAGCATTTTTTTAATAGATATGCGAACACGGAATACGTATCGCATCAATATTCTTACTATTCCCAAACTAAGCCAAAAGTCTGTGCTATAAAAAAATGAATAACTTGCTGGTGTCTTGAAATAGGGCTCGAACCATCGGCCGCCATATCACTAGGCGAGCGTCATGACCACTACCTAAACAAGCTACTCAATTTACTCAATCTCAAGACAACTTAATTTTCTTATCATTCCTTCCAGGGTTTTTGTGCAACAAAGAAAGATCTTCGCAAAACACTCAAAATATGCACAGAGAGAGATGGAATGGCTCGTACGTCAGCCCGCCCCAGATGCTGCACAGCGGTCTTCGCATTTTCAAGGTCCAGGAGATCAGCTCGTAGGTAATGAAGCGGCCGCTCTCCTGAGGCTGAGGAACCGGACCGAGGGCCGAGAGTCGCTGCATCACGCAGCCAGATGCAACTGCACATTTTATGCAGGTTTCTATTCATAACTATAGCTAGTCCGCATTCAGAAGAATGTGCCCAAAAATGTGTGTTGTTAGAATGCAAAAAATTAACACAAAATAAGTTTTTCTAGTAAGTAAGTAACCTTTTTTAAACTAAAAATATTTATCTATTCGGAATATCATATTGAGGCTTGTAATACGGGCTTGCCAGGCAACTTTCCCCCGCTTTCTTCTTACCGGACAATGCTAGGGAATGGTCTTTTGATTGTGGTCGACCTATGCATAGTTAGTATCAGACTTGTAAAATGAGCTTAAAAAATCCTAATTAAAATATAATCTTCATAATATTTTTATATTATTATATTCTGAGAACATACATATAAAACATTATTAAATATATATACGGGTCCATAAAAGGAGTAAAAAAAATTTAGTAATGATTTTCAGGCGTATTCCAGATGTTACATAATTCTCGAAAATATCCACATTAAAATATAGAGGTATCATTACCAGCTGTGAAATCAATGTAGGTATACTATTTCATGAGAGGGACTACAGATGTCACTAGCGTAGTCCCTTCAAATATATGAAAGGTTTTCAAATCAAATATATATATATACAACTTTCAAACATTTTATAATGTATGAATGTTCTTCCTATGGAATTGGTAAACGTTACGTTGTGAAGAGTAAGTCCTGGGTCATCCTATAAAAAGACTTTCGTACAATTTTCTCATATAAATAGCTTCGTCTCTGTGAGACTTCTG
Organism: Agrypnia vestita; assembly: GCA_016648135.1. Taxonomy (NCBI): domain Eukaryota; kingdom Metazoa; phylum Arthropoda; class Insecta; order Trichoptera; family Phryganeidae; genus Agrypnia; species Agrypnia vestita. The sequence goes on from JADDOH010016583.1 coordinate 8,921, forward strand.
TAATTTATTTTAATTAAAATTATTCTTTAATTAACTTTGAATAGCACAACTACACAATTATTTAGAGATATTATTGTTTCACTGCTAGTTTCGGTAAGAACAGAAATATCCATCGAAACATATAAATAGTAAAAAAAATTCAATACAGTCTTGTGACGATTTAGCATGCAAGATTTATGGTTTGATTTGTAAATTTTGTAATATTATTGATCAATATTTTTTCTGAATTTAGGTTTTTCTGGATTTCTACTGTCGTTTCATTATTATTCCCTTATATGGTACAAAATGGAGAAATAAAAGTTTATGGCTTTCGAAAGAGTGGTTTGTGTTAATACGATTAGGGAATTCTGAGTTGTTATTTTTAAGGCAGCGGAGATGTTCTTTTTTCGCGTGCTTAAATTTCTCGCAGTTCGACCAATGTATTTTCATAGCAATCACCGCAAGTCATTTCATACAACCCGCATTTTTCTAATATAACTTTTTTGTTTTTGAATTGTGAAGTATTTTTGCCAATATTGTTGTTTGTTTGAAATAGGCATGGAAGGAATGTATAAATTTTTTCGTCAAAAATATTTTCATAAATGTTAACGCTATGGCCTATGAGTATTTGAAGGTCTCCAGAAACTAGTGGTGAAACAATAATGTAGCGAGACTGTACCTACTGGGTGCTGATAACAACGACGTCACGCAACGGCGGTCAGTCAATCGTATCCGCAAACTGTTATGCACGCAATCCACAGTCGCTCGCCCGTGACCGCGTTATCTCTCTAGAGAATTCTACGCCATTCCGTCACATAGTAAAATACATGTCAGAAAAGCCTAGAACTTTCTACAATTCTCGTGACCTCTAGAATTTCATCTATAAAATGCATCATGCGACGCGGAGTCGGGTGTCAATTCAGTTCGTGACGATAACAAGGCGACATATTCGTAGCGTAAATAAGTGTGATCAGTGATTCGTGATATTACAACACACGAAATTAATAAGCGAGCAAACTCAGTGACTACCGATGATACCAGTGGAATAAAGTAAGAATACTGGGCGAGTAGATTCTACGGGCGAACATTGAACGGAATTTACAAGAAGTGGTCTAAACAATAGAGACAGCGTTTATTAGCGCGAATTACGGTACAGATCAACAATAAGTGTGTGAAATATTCGGAAGACATTTAGCGACTAAAAATTACGAACGGCACTACTATTGAACTCGCGTTCAGTGACTTTCTTCGGTAATAAATTAAACTAGATTAATTTCCAGTGTTTTCATTTGCCTCCCGAAGCCACGTCCCGTGACAATAATAATAACTTTAAATAATTGTGCGCGTTATGTAAAGTTACTTATAAATATATTTTAATAAAAATATTGTACTACAATAGTAACTGCCAAATTAATAAATGTTACTCAAAAAATTATATATGCAAATAAATATGTTTATTATTGGCAAAGACAATCTCGGCCATTTACTGAAGTGTTAAACATCCGACGCTAATTTACTCTGTGCATCTTGAACATTTAACACCTACTAGTTAACAACTTAACAACACACATATAATGTTGAAGCAACGTGATAAGTTGCGGGGGCTATCAATATAAAACATTTAAGTAAACATTTAAGAGTATTTTTGAAGTAGAGGTAGATTTTTTCTCATGGCACTGTACGTCGGACACTGAAATCTGTTGCAAGTATAGCTTTTTTTATCACTACATTATAATAGTACGCACATAAATTTGTTCAACTGATTATTAAATATTTGATCGATAGGGAATGAAAAAATATAAATCACATCTTAATAATAATAATGACTGTGTATATTTTTCATCAGCTGAAACTGGTAGGTGAATAAAATAAATTTTGTTTAATTTTTTTACTTATTTATTTTAATTATTTGCTTGAATAAAAAATACGGCACCCCTACAATAGCCCGCAAAAGAAAACGTAAAAATAATAAAATAAATAAGCTTTTTTAACCTTATCTAAACTAAAGGCCACCAAAAATGGTGGAAATTATATGAAACAATCCATGAAAAAATTTATCTTCAACAATGGAACACATAATTGACTGAAAAATGTCGTGGTCGAATTTTATGATATTGAATGTTATTTTTTCCTTGTTAATTACACCCACGTTGTGCTAAAGTGATTGATATGTATATTAAAGAGATGAAATTAATTTTCTTATGTTTAAATAATAATTTATTTATCGACTTTATAAAACACTCACAAATGAAATAAATGTAGATGGGAATTAAGGTGTTCATTTATTTTTTTGTATTGGGCGTTGTTGTCGGCACGCTGGCACGATTCCCATGCAAAAAGTATTCACAGAAATAAATGCCAATCAATATAGTTTTCAACTTAAGGTAAAAAGTTTAACCAATTTTACGATTTCTGAGGCGCTTTCCATACACACTTAGATGAATTCAGTTTCAGTTAACAATAAGTGCACAAATTTTTTTGAAAAAATTATTTTTTTATTACAGGTAAAAAAATCATACAATCGATTGCATTAATAACTATTGCAGAATATTGGGAAATTAAATGTAGCATAAATAAACGCAAGCACAAAAAAGCCCTCCGAACAATTGAAAATCAAGCTAAAAATTCAAATTAAATTGTAGAAAGTCATTTATTAAACGTTCTGGCCCGGGCCAGACGACACTCAAGATTGAACACAAATATAGTTCAGATCCAGATGGTCCATTTAGTGGATCGTGAATGTATCTAACGTAATAGCAGGCGGCAGATGAATGGACGCTGTTAGACTTTACTATGAGCACTCACGCACACACGAGCACGGAGGTGTTGTTTAATAGGGCAACGCAGGGCACAGAACTCTGATTCTGAAAGGGGTCACTGTGACCCAGCGCTGCTGGACTCCCATCGCGCAACATTATCGCATTGAGGTTAGCGTAATCCAAAACCTCACTAATGCATAAATACAACTGAACAATGAACATACGCTGCCGTATTATATGAGTATGTGTGGCGATCGATCACTCAACCTAAGATCGGTAAAGTTTCATGTGTGTGTTATACTTCTTGGTGATTTTAAAAGACCCCATTGAATCTAACAAAAATTCTTACAAAATCATTTACGTGGCTATTCTCCAGGTAGCAATATAATGTAACATCGTGTATTGACCGCTATTGTATATCATTGTCGTTTGTCGTTCTGTCAATTTTGATGTTTGACTTTCTTGTCTTGACATTTCTCGCAGAAACTTTATTTATTTATTTTATTTTGGGGAAAATTAACAGCAAATCAACATCTTAACAAATACAAAATAATGGTTTTAAAATTATGCCAATTACAAATTTTCCACTGAATATAGTAATTTAATTTAACAGTGAGTGGAGAGGGTGGAAGGGAATGTGGGACGGGTGTAGAAGGGAAGATATATTGTACGAATTAGTTTGGTTTACGCGTACGTTCTGTCTATTTTGTATATATATTGTATACTAAATACCTTTGTCATTCGATTGAAATTATTAAGGGGATAAGGCATGCATCAAAGCTTGCATTTTTTTCAATAATTCACATCTTGAAAGTAATTTTCACAAATTGTGGATAACTTAACGTTTGTTTACGTTTTTTAGAGTTTTCCGATTATTTGAATTCATTAATTTCATACCTGTCAAACTTGAAACGACTAAATTGCTTATTTCAGAATACGGTCGATTATTGATGTATACCCATTGTTCTCATTAGGTGGCGGTCCAAAAGTGTACAATGCGTAATATTAGAGACCCCAAAGAATTAACGGACTAGAGCTCGTAGACCAAAACTTATACAGGTATCTCAATAACATAGTATTGAGTATTCCTTATTAGTATTCCTTCACAATTACTGTTACAGCTGCACTACACTCGTCTAAACTTTGTCGTTTCCTTACGTCTTGCATTTTCAGCAGGAAAGTTTATTCACAAATTCATTTTATTTCCGCGGTATTCATCTTTTGTCTGGTGTGTCAAAGTTTCACCGGCGTAATACTTCATGGCTGTAATATTTAAACCTCCCGTCCGGAATAGAAGCGGCCAAACAATGAAAGAACAAAAGGAAATGATAAGAATGTTTCTTAAGACGAAATATTAACAGGTTTCGGGTGAAACGTTCAAAGGGAAAACAAACAAAAAATTCCATTTCGTTATCGTACGTAGAAAATAAACACGAAGAAATGATAAGAAGTCTGAAAATCTTTCTTGATTTTTTTTAATAATCTTAAATAAGGAGCGAAATATGAGGACAAAAATTTATAAGCAAACTTTTAAAACGGACGCAAAAATTTGTCATAATTTGAAAAGTATAATCTAAATACATTAGCAACAGCAATTGAATAATTCCTGATACGAAATTCTTGAGATATCATGATTAATAAATTTATAGATAAAATTTAATGGAGAACTTCGAATTATAAGTGACGTTTTGTAATTATACACTTTTATAATTGTAGGAAACTTACGTAGGTACCGTGTTCACAAGAAGCGAAAGATAGTAGGGTTGATCAATCAAAGCTCACCTGAAAGAATGAGAAATATGTTATTAGAACAATATAGATAAATTAACAAAATATTGAAGAAAAATTAAATATAAAATTAAAAAAAAAAACACGGCTGAAACCATCCCTGAATAGAATATATTTTTCTTCTTCATTTTTACACATAGGTGTATACTAGAAACCAGGCGCGTGCAGTGAGTACATCAAAGCATGACTTTACGCAGACATATATTTTGGAAAAAAATTATCGAAATAAAATATTTATATAACAGAATATTATCTACATATAATAATTTTGTTGTCTGTCTGTCCGTAACTTCGTGTAACGTCCGTAACTTCGTGTAACGTCCGTAATTTCGTTCGAAATCACAGCTAAAAAACGAAATTAAACGGCCGGAGATGGGGTTTGAACCCCGGGCCAGCAAACCCGAACCGGCCGCAACTTAATAATGTTGTTACGCCAAGCCTGTGTGAACCGTCAAAAATACAGTACATATTGGATATATAGGAGCAAAGACGCGAACCATTTTAATATGATGACCCGTGATTTTTCACGGATGTACGATGTTATATTAAATTAAGATAAAATGATAATTATTGTGATAAGAACATTACGAGACATATCTTTTGCTTCGATTTTTTTTTCAAAATATATGCTTACGCTAATATCATGCTTCAATGTTCTCACCGCACGTCCTTGCTTAATCCCTGTATCAAAGTGACAGATATTCTTCATTTAAGTATTGCGAGACCCAACCAATTTTATTTCATTTTTGAAGTCAGGGCAATTCTACTGGAAAACATACCTTTTGCAAAAATCTGAGCATAAATTGTTGTCGCAAAATAATTTTCAAGAAAGAAACATTCCAAAATACGAACAGTTTAAGAAAGAAGTCAAATCCTTGATTTTGGACAACGATGTATTGTAACATTGCCCACATGTCTCAAATGGTTTCTGTATAAAAAAAATACTACTTATAAATGGCTTCTGCTTATGTACTCTAATTTGGCTTGAAAATACTCCTCCCATAAGCTCGAGCTTTGGGCTCATATTACGGGGAATATAATGTTATAATATATGATAAGAAACATTATTATGTATCTACTGTATAAATAAATAAAATAAATACGATGAGGCCCAACTCAATCGCCAGGTGTGTGTCTTGCCACTAGACTAGCGACCGCAAACATTGAAATTTTCCGGAAGTTGTGTAATAAGACCATCTGCAACATTTCTATTGGAATCAACCTATTTCTGTTACCAATACTAATAAACGAGGGATTGGTCTTCACCGAGAATAAGCTACAAATGTAATCGAGAATCGATGGGCTAATCATCGGCTATTTATAACCGGAGATCGTCCGATTTTCGGCGGCGTCCGGTCGACCGTCGATTCGGCGAAACGATGCACCGACCAGGCACGCATAATGAAGTGTTGGCCGCCCACCTCACCCACCTATACAGAGCAGTCGGATTTCTAGATTTCCACCGCAAATTAGGGTCACGTATTGTATTGCGATGCCATCGGCGGCCGCCGCGCGACGTGCAGAGATGTTCGCGCGGAGATAGCTATGTGGCCACTAGGGATGTGCAGGTGCGTCGTTTGGCTGAATACCGAATATGCATATATAGCACGATGCCGAATGCTAAATGTTACGTTTTCTGTTATCAAATATACAAAATCTAAATAGTATAATTACGTGTTAAATCGTGACCCTTTCCCAGGTCGCGGAAATGCGTATTCAAAATAAATAAATTTGCTTAAAAAATATCTAAGAGATCGTGATTCTTATTTTTTTTAAATATTGACATCTAACTGCATTCCTTGGCAACATTATACAATAAAAACGTGCATTGTCGACAATGTCATAGCTTACAATAATTGTTATTTACATGCGAGGGCGCACATGACGACCTGAACAGAGCGAAAAAGCCGATTTGTAAAAAAGATATTAAGGGGGGGTAAGGTTAATTCGTACAAAAAAAGGTATGTTTTTGTGAATTTTTTGTGACGACACAGTTAAAATCTCTTTATTAAAACTAATAGTACATTAAAGTATGACATTTGAAGAATATTGTGTAAAATTTTCAAGAAGAAATATTAAAAAATACGGCAATGGCAGCAATTATTCGGACGTGTGTCGGAAAAAAGTAGAATTGCAGTGTCCATCATAACTCGGTGCTAGATCATCTGAAATCAAAAAATCAAAGTTCATTCGTTAGATAATAGGTTTTCCCAGGTAACGCTGGGAGGGTTTTTTGAAATTTCAACTTTTCAATTTTTTGGAACACTTTGAAGGGAAAAACGCGATTTTTTGCGAAAAATATCGACTAATTTGTTATTAAAAAATAAAAATTAATAACAAATTTGAAAAAAAAGTCTCCAGCGTTACCTCGTAAATTATGTACAGAAATAGTGTTCAAAATTTCAAAAGGATCGGTGCAGTAGTTTTGAAGTTATGATGGACACCGACTTTGAAAACGTGAGATGTGGGGAAAACGCTTTAAAGTTTTGCACACTGTAAAATTCAAAATAAAACTCGACACTTATTTTATACTTACACATAATCGTCGATGCCATGTTC
>JADDOH010016584.1:0-39346 GCA_016648135.1 Agrypnia vestita
TTTAGGTGTTAGAAATGTTAGTATTAATTTCTTTGGGGGTAATCTGGTCCTCAGAAGGTCCATTCGTCAACCGATGTTTCGCCTGAATCACAACAGGCATCTTCAGGGTGCCATGTTTATAAATTTCCGTCACGAGAGGCAATGCGAGCACGTATTATTTTACATATATTTACCTATATCCTCAAGTAATTGAGGATATAGGTAAATATATGAAGGATAATATGTAAACAGTGCAGTGTCGTGAATAACAACATACAAACCTGACTTGATCACACATTCCAAGGAGATGCAAGGATTTGTTCGCATTAAATGTTTGAATGTTTGCATTAAGTATTTTTCAAGACAAGAATGTTCGCATTCTATGTTTGTCTGTCATTGTTGTGATTTAAATTGATGGATTCCTTAATTACATATTATTTTTTATCAGTGAATAACATCTTTATTCAGTATAAAAACAAGCTTTATTCAGTGTAGTTCCCGTAATTTAATTAAGTGATAATAAAATTATAATGAAGGTTTATTAAATTAATCATCAGATTTGGCTCTCAAATATTTTTTCAATCGTTGTAATGTATTTATTTGGCTCTTTGGCAAATAATTTGCCGACTATTGCTCTAGAGCAATTTTGTAGCAATTTTCCCAGCAAATAACTAAGTTAGTAAGTATTGTACAATAGCATAATATATGGTTATTATCTATAATAATTATCTCTGGCCAGTATTGTACTTAATTCCTTGAAGATTAATATATAATATAATACGTGTAACCGCAAGGTATTTGCGACAACTATTAAATATAAAAATAACTTTCTTTATCCATTCACAGATTAAAATTTACGTTATTTACATTATATTAATTATCTGGTTTATTATTATTATTATTATTAAATGGTTTTTAATATCACTTTATCATAAGCCAAAGTAGCATTATATTAATTAGACTTGACTATTCCCAACTTCCCGGCTGCTTTTCTTATTCCTCTTGGATCTTTGATACGATTTCCTTTTCTGAAAAATAAGAAACTGCTCAAAAGTTAGTGTATGAGGAAAAGTTGTGAAAGAAGCATAATTTATTAAAATAACTAGCTTACGAGAAAGTAGGAAGACCTATGTTTTTAATATGTACATTTATTATAATCTGTAACTTTTATATGTATGTATCTGTCTATATCATTCATCTTTAATAAGCTTACTGTTCAATTATTTTGAGATCCTTAATTAAATATATCTCTTTAAGTGAGAGGTGAGAAACAAAACTACCAATATGCACATATAACTGGTTTAATGTCGGAGCGAAGATTTTAAAATACACATGCAAACGACAAAATTTTTCTAAAATGTACAAACCCGAGCGGCCATTAATTGAAAAACTGCCACACCAGAGATTCATTTATTTTGACTATACATCATTTATTTAAATTAGTTTCTGCTTTTAAATTAGTTTTCTTTGACACAATGACACAAATATTTTATTGTGTCAAGAAAATAATCACACCTCGAACCGCGACGTTTTTTTCCATTTTATATTATAATATAATTCATCAATATTATCCCATCTTTAATTTCCATTGACAGTCTATTATGCAATGAAATAGAGTAATAATTAATGGATCTCTGCCCAAATGTAGTTTAAGTAATATATTTTGTAATTTTTTGATAATTATTATTTGAGCTCGTTTGCATTTTAATTTTAATGATTACCTATTATTATCTTTAGTGCTCTAAAACGTTGTTTAAAAGAGAGTAGGCTGCACTTCCCCACCCAATTATGCCATACTCTATTTTTGATTGACATAATGCCAAGTAGGTATACACTTTTCATGTATTTATTAAGTAACTACTTATTTGTTTAGTAGGAGCTGCTAATTAATTCTGAATATCAGTATTATGACTTTTTTTCTATTTTTCTATTTCTTGATTTCATTATTTTTATAATTCTATTTTATTAAAGAGTTAAGGTTGTTATTACGGTCGTTGGACATATTTAACTGTAAAAAGTTGGGGATATTTTAAACGAACCGTATGTTTTTCCGAGAAACGATTCTCGACGTTCAGTCCGCCCTCTACCTCCGCGGGTAAAAGTCGTCCTCCTGATGACGTTGAATAAGCATTCAACGAAACGTCGAGAATCGTTTCTCGGAAAAACATACGGTACATATAAAATATCCGCAACTATTTATAGTTAAATAATTCTATTTTACTTTTACAAAGCGATATTAATATGAATTATCGGTCATTCAAGAATCTAAAAATTATATCCTTTGAGGAATAAATAGTAATTAAAACAGTGATTGATACAAAAATAAGGAATATTACCTTACTTTGCTTTCTTTTCAGATACTTTCAGATACTCGACAATTCTAGGTTCTGCAACAATGCCACAGCTATCGGAATCGCCCGGCTAAAATTCTGTTACTCTCCAGGGAGCGAATAAATTGGACGGGACACGTTTCTTCGCTAATGAGAAGACAGCACGTTACATACACACAAACAAGACGTATAGGATCGTCTAGTTTGTGTGTTGGAATCACTCCTATAAAACATCACAGGCAAAATTATTATCAGACGGGTAACCCAGAAGAGAAAATTATGAAAAGATAACAATTATTTTATCTTATTTCATTTATTTTCTAGCCTAACCAAATCGATGAATGAAAAAAATAGAAGTTTTCAAAATTTACAGGGAATTTTGTGTTAAATCACAATAACGTGATCCGTAAGTTTATATCATCTTAAATCACAAAAGCTCGCATGTATTGGTTCTTTGGAAATTTAATCACAATGGATCCCTTTACGGGGAACAATAAAAATGATATTGGTGTGATTTTTTGGCATCTGTTTCGCGCTCACTACCGATTGCACAGTTTGAGTCATCCGAGTTTTAATTTAATTAAATCGTGGTTCAAGAAGTCTTATGATACCAGTTTCATAAAAAGAAATACCAAGACCACGGAGTAGAAGAAGTAAGGATTCATGCATCTTTCGGTCTTCCGGGCTTGTCAACTCTGTTCTGTTGCTATGGCCAGTGACCTCGTAACTCAGAGAGAATGATACAAATGTTTTAAATTTGACACCGGGTGAGATCACAACTAATCTATTTGATTAACTATAGCTTTTCCGTTTTTGTGAGATATATCAATTTAGTGATTTGCCTCTTGACCTGTTGAAGTGAATTGCCTACTGAAAAAAATATTAATTTTACATTAAATAAAGCTGGACTTAAAAATACATCCATATGAAATCGTTTGGTGCAACATCTAATACCCAATGATTGGATTTGGAGCAAAGAGACGAAATATAAGACGAAAGTTATGGAATGTTTTTGTTTAAATATATACAGGCAATTGGATCCCTGTACGAGGGAAGTAGTGGTTGCCAAACTAACTACATTAATCATATCGTCACTGGACTCAAATAAGAAGTGTATCGGAATATTTATAGACTTACGGAAAGCCTTCGATAGTATTTCGCATAATACTTCTGGATAAACTCGCTCAAATCAGTATAAGTGGAAGTGTACACTCCCGGATGAGGTCATATATATCTAATAGAAGTTAGTATGTCAATATAAATAATGTGCTTAGTGATCCGGAAACTCTCACATACGGTATACCACAAAGAACTGTATTAGGACTAATACTATTACAATACAATTAAACTGAAAGCGATGGAAATGTAGTCACTACGACGCTTGTGTGGAAAACCTTTGGTCGATAGAGTAAGGAATGAACAAATCAGACGTGAATGCAATGCTGGCTGTAAGTGTGGTAGATACAAGAAAGAGAGGAGTGCTGAGATGGTTTGGTCATGTGGAAAATATGAACGAGGAAAGGATTGTTAAGAAAATATATGAGGCACGTGTTGAAGGCAACAGAAATAGAGGGCGTCCGCGAAAGACCTGGCACTATCAGATATTGGAGGATCAAATACTCAAAAACCGTAGAGATTGCATGAGAAGCTGTATGAATGTAGCCGAAGCAAAAGTGGTGTGCCAAGATAGAAGGATATGGCTTTCTAACCTCTATGCCTACTCATGCGGGAAAACAGCATGGTGGTTACTTAGTTGGAGCAGAGAGATCCCCAAACTCAAACATCAAAGGCCTCCATTCTCAAAATTGACAGTTTGGGTGGCTACGTCATCAAAGGGCATTTTTGGTCCTTATTTCATTGCAAACACATGTTGCAATTTTTTTACTACGTAGGATTCATTCGATAGACAAAAAATTTCCAACCATTATTGATATCATATTAAACCATAATTAAACCATTATTAAAAAAAAATTTAAAAGTATAATTAATCTTTGAGAATACATCTTGTTATCACCACCAATTTGATGAAAATATCAACATGTTTGGAGGCCAAAGGTTCTCCACTAGAATACAACCTAAACTTTATTTCCTGATGGAGAGAGCATTGATGCCAAAACATGTTGATATTTGCAAAAAAATTAGTGATGAAAATACAGTGTATTTTATTTTTTATGTTTATAGCGCTAAAATTATGGTTGGATATAATTATTCATTTTAATTCACTAAAAACTTTATTTAGACTCCTGACGAAGGAGGATATAGTGGTATTGAAACCGGTAGACGTTAGAAGTTACTCCAAGTGATTTATATAAAGTTTAAATTAATTAAAATTAATTACAATGTATTCTTAACAATCATATCAATATTTAATTGAAGAAGAAAAAAGGTTATTTCGGTTGATGAATTTAAGGACTCAAACAATTTCTAGAAAAACTTGCGCTTCAATGGATATACTCTAAATTATAGTTATGAAAGTTAATACATTAATTAAATTTATTTTATCAGAACATTCAAATTTACCTATTTTCGTGGATTGATACAATAATAGATGTATTTCATTGTTTAATAAACTTTCACGGATTAAGAGCTTCATCGGTTCTCTCAATAATTATTGAACATATTTTCAAACTACCCTTACTCTGTCACTAACGTGGTTACACCACATCATCCCTTGAGAATGGCCGCTCGTTTTGGAACTCACCACAGGGACGGGATGTTAGCTTCTAGGCGGGTGCTTCACACCCCCTAACATTCCCTTTAATTGGCTAAATGTACACCGATAATACGACACGTACGATTACTAAGTTAAGTCGATATCTTCTATGCATGTTGTCGAGGTAAAGGGCTTTACATCGTGTTCCGGTGAGTGGGGAATATTGATGTATTGAGGCACGTTTTCTAATTGGATAAGTATATGAAATGAATAAAAATTTGTACAGAAAATAAAAAATATATATTTTTAATGAAAACACATTTTACTGGGGAATTGTTATTTTAAAATATAGGTAGTTTTACCACTAGAAGATCTACTAATCGTAATCAAATAATTTCTTCAGTACACGGTTTTTATCTGTATATCTTTCAATTTGATTTATTTAATTAGTTTAAAATATTGTAACGAAATAATAAGCAGAAGGAAAGCACTGACCGAATTACTTGTAATATGCCACTTTGGAACAACCGTACTCTCATACTACCCACCACCTTCGGGAGACGTCTGGAATAGCCTAGAAGTGACGGGAACCTTCTCCTAAACGGAAAATGAAAATAATCTTCTGAGAGTACGAAAAACAGCATAACGCGTAATAAGGCAGCATTTTGATCGATACGAAGTACGCGCAGGATGACGGAGATGTGCCCATTCATGGAATTTTGGAGCGACAGAATCGAGCGAAATTAAGCGAGTTCTTGTGGCGAATTGGCGAAATGAATAAATGCGATAATAACTAGCGAGAATTGGATGAAATATTTTAAAGAATGATAAATAAAGTAAAAAATATTGATTATAGTATTTGTATAAATTTACTTATATTATTTGATAAATTTCACTTACATGTTTCGGAAATAACTTTTCATCGTCATGTAGGTGAAATTTATCAAATAATATAAGTAGATTTATACAAATACTATAATCAATATTTTTTTTAATTGTCAATCTACAATGTTGCTGAATCAATTGAAAAAAAATAATTAAATAAAGTATTCTCAGTGATAATTAAGTGTTTAAAGATCAGTAGTACATTACGAAAAAGCTTATGGCCAATAAGAATCTGTCAAAGGAAGCAAAACTAGCGGAACATAATGGCGTTCTAGTGCCAACCCTGATGTATGGAAGTGAAGCCTGGCATTGGCAAAAGAGGAATGAAAATAGACTGAATGCGGTGGAAATGCTGTCACTAAGACGCTTGTCTGGAAAAATTTTGGTCGATAGGGTGAGAAATGAACAAATTAGAAGTGAATTCAATGCTGGCTATAGTATGGTAGATAAAATAAAGAAAGGATGCTGAGATGGTTTGGTCATGTGGAACGTATGAACGAGGAAAGGATGCTTAAGAAAATATATGAGGCGAGTCTTGAAGGCATCAGGAAAAGAGGGCCTCTGCGAAAGACCTGGCACTATCAGATACTACAAGTATTTGAGGATGGCCCTTTTTAAAGCCGCAGCGACCGTAGGACTTGTATGAGAAGATGTATGAATGTAGCCGAAGCAAAAGTGGTGTGCCAGGATAGAAAAGTGTGGCGTTCCCTTTTCCTATCCCTGCAGGGAAACGGCGTGATGGTTAGTTGGTTAGTTAGTTAGTTAGTTAAGTTTAATTCGTGTTATGTAACTTTTTAAATTTAATAATTAATTAATCACTAATTAATAAATCGATTATTCCAGTGTTTGCATTGGCCTCCCGCAGCCACAATCCGTAACAAAATTATTGAATGTGTTTTATGATAATTTTTCTGCAATAAAGATATTACAAGTATTACGAAGAAAACATTTTGTATAAACAACTATTTTGTTTAATATCAACATGTTTCGGGGGTAATATTTCAGGGCCTATGGTCCTTTATCAGGATACAACGTATACCAAATGATAAGAATCGAAGTAGTTACTGACATCAATAAAAAATAAACAAATAAAAAAAGTTAAATTATGTTACCACAAAGTCATTTTTCAGATTATAAAAAATATATTTCCGATCTACTAATTTTATTTAGGTTTTGCAAAGAATGATAAAAGCGAAAACTATCGAAGCGATCGACACAGCGCAACATATATCGATGGAAGAGTGCTGTCCAATCGATAAGTCCCCGACTTGATTTGTACAAGTGGGATGAAAAAAAAATTGTTTCTGCATATTTTCCTTTTACATAAATACTTTTTGTTTTTCACAGAGCAATAACGTCTTTGAATTTCGTTTAGATTTTCAAGCATAGAATTATTAAGTAATCTAAGTTATATAAGGTAAATTTCATCCGATAAGTTATAATTTTCATACAATTTAATGAATTTGATGTTTTAGAGATAAATTAGCATCATGTTTTTCCCGTGAAGATAAATCTAATTTTAGTCTCGATGAAATGATTCAAGTTCTTATTGAACATTATTAAAATTGATTTGATTTGGTCCCGGTTCAAGGGTAGGTTAACTCCAAATTTTGTTAATGATTCTCCTTTTGGATGTGTAATGGAAAAGACAATTTATTAAAATAACGACATTTATTAAAATTTACGCTTTCACTAATATGACTTAAGTGATGATTCGAGCAATAGGGTGAATTGATCAGAATTGCAAGTATTTTTCAGCGTCTATTCTTGAAATGTCTTGGAGAGTTGCAAACCTCCGCGGCGTTTGAAATAATATAGGATCAAACTGCTTCGCCTTAAGGGCTTTTTATTAACGTATTCGTATTTGAATTCGCTCACACAAGAGAAACGCCTCAAGTTAGAATAGGGTCGGTGGTAGAAAAGGAAATATATATTGAGAAAATACAATAGTCTTAACAATACACACCAGTAAAATCGTTGAGAATATTTGTAATAAAGTTTTTGTTTCAGTCAAATACTGAGATGCAAACGTGATATTATTTCGATGGCTAAAAGGTTTATTTTATGTGAAACATAAAATGAATTCCAGGCAGGTGCTTGGAGTGGCATTGAAGCATGACTTTAACATAAACATATTGAGACGTGAAGATTTGCGAGGGCAGAGCCTCACAGATATTCCCGTGCTGCAGCGGCTAATTCTCAGGGGAGATGCAAAAGTCTTAGTCTTTGTTCTGTGGGGGGTCGCACCTCCAACCAACATTACTTAAAACGCAATAAAATTTAATTAAAGATTTGTGTGTAGGACAGATTTACAAAGGGTTGGAAGTAACAAGAATTAATAGCACGCATTACATTTATTTCAATGACAAGCTTTTCTCATTTAATATTATAGTATGTCACCTCAACGGCGCAGCATATTAATAAATAGTGTAAAAAGAATTAATTATATTATGGGCCTCAATCGCCCTGTTGGAAGAACTTCAAAACAAATTTTTTAATAAAAATTGTCTATTGCATAATTCATCCAAAAGGAGAATTATTAAAGAAATTTAGAGTTAACCAACCCTTGAACCAGGACCAAATCAAATCAATTTTAATAATGTTCAATAAGAACTTGAATCATTTCATCGAGACCAAAATTAGATTTAACTTCACGGGAAAAACAAGATGCTAATTTATCTCCAAAACATCATATTCATTGATTTGAAATTTATTACTTATCGGATGAAATTAACCTTATATAACTTAAATTACTTAATAATTCTATGCTTATGCCATCATCACAAAAGTCACAAAAAACATCATGATGGATCATCGTCATAGTCCATCAACACGTTCACGTAGCACCGCGTTCCGAGGATAATAAAATTATTGCGATGCGAGAGGTCGATTTTGATAACATCAAATTATGTTAACCTGGAGACAAACACTCTGCTGTCGTAATCTGCCGACCATCCTGCAGCCCCAGGAGTCAGTCCACGTACACCTCGCGGGCGGTCCATTAAACCCGATAAGAGCGGACATCATCTCTCGCAGCTAGCCTTCAGAGAACTCTACTGCTTGGCTACACCGTCACACATCTTTCGATCCATCATGACGCGAGAGTCATAAACGTTAGCCACATAAAAAGAACAAGAACAAGAAATACTTTCTATATTTTACACAATTACAAAAGTTATACACGGAGATTTGACTTGACGGAGATTGACACGAAGTCACGGAGGAGTATCACTGACATACGTACATTCATTACTTCTAAAATTTACCGGCCTACGCGAAATCTCTCGGTGTTGCCACTCATGTGGAATTGCCTTTTCCTTAATGGGCTGTTGAGTGAGAAATTACGTAGCAATATATTTTGGAAAAAATCAAGATTAAACATTAGTACAGAGATAGAATAAACATAATATTATATATTGGCAGTTAAACAACAGGCTATCATCGATTGATTGCTGCTAGGCCCTGCGAGCAGTGATGCTGAACGCTACGCGGCGATTAGTGTCTGGAATCGGCTCTCGTGTCATTTTCAATCTGAAATACTCGTTAATCACTTGATTAGGTAATAATTCTTTGGCAGAATAACTTTTCAGACTAGTAGTTAAGACACTGACCTGGTGATCTTGTGACAGGTGTTTGAGCTCCGTTCCAAGAGACCACCAATGATTGCTCTATATTTATGACACAAACATTGAACTTAATTTAAAAGAATTAAAAGTATTGGTTACGTGTAGTATATAAACTAAAAAAGTTACTAGAAACCTCCATGTGATCACAGAAAATTTGACAGAAAGTACTACACACAAACTAAAATGTACAAAACGGTCTATGGAGAGACAAATGCTAGGCTTAAGTCCTAGAGACAAAATTAAAAACGTTCAAAACGTCACTCATACACAAAATCCATTTTCTAAACAATGACGTGAACCCATAGAACCATTAAATCAATTATTTATTTATATATTCTTATATGATCACACGCATTCATACACTAAATATGTATAGATATAATATACATATTCATGTTGCTATAGCGTGCCGAATACGCTTGTTATTGAGATAACGGGCAGAGTCTCAATTTATAATGTGTTATTATTTGTGTGTCATGTACTAACCCATTGTCCTATTAGTGTCTCCAATAACAAAAAATAAATAAAAAATCAGACGCCGAACAAAAAATTGTTGATATTATGGACGACAAGCACACAAAAAAGAGGAATAATAAAATATACAAGGGGCTTATATATACCCAGCAGTGGTGGCTGAAGAGGAAGAATAAAGATATATATTTACGTATTCATGTACGTATCTCTATCTTATTTTACAGATAAAACTTAAAACCAAAAAAGAAAGTTTCTCTTACATTTAGTTGAAGAACATTTGAGATGTTTTTTCTGAATTTTCAAATTATTATTAGAAAATGATCACGGTTTTGATAATTTATTTTTCACTTCGCTGTCATTTTCTATTTTACACATAAATAATTTTGGTATTTAGAATCATCAGAAATTAGTAAAGCATGTAAAAGTAAACAAAATATTAGGTCCTTACATATGAGATTGACGTTTAGTATGGGAGGAACATAAAGCCGATTTTTTTTATTATAATATATTTATTTAATCAAAGTATGTACCATTGCTATCTATGCACTTTTGCCATCTCATAGGTAGTTCATCGATCCCTTTACTATAAAAACCATTCGGACGGGAATCAATAAAATCTTTGAAGGCGGTTTTGACTGCCCCATCGGAGTTGAATTTTTTCCTTTGCAAGAAGTTATCCAAATTTCGAAAAAAATGGTAATCTGTTGGGGCAAGGTCCGGAGAGTACGGTGGATGTCTTAGACATTCCAATTGAAGCTCCTCTAATTTGGTAGCCGTCTGTTGTGCAGTGTGTGGTCTAGCGTTATCATGAAGCAGCAGTGGCCTAGAGCGATTAACCAGCCTCGGTTGTTTAGCAGCTAGCTTTTCCATCATGGTTTGCAGTTGCTGACAATAGACATCTGCCGTAATCGTCTGGCCAGATTTAAGAAAGCTGTAGTGAACGACACCAGCACTAGTCCACCAAACGCTCACAAGTAACTTTTTGGAGTCAATTTTCGCTTGGGGCATGGTTTGGCTGGTTCGGCAGGGTTCAGCCATTGCGATGAGCGCTTCCGATTATCGTACAGGATCCACTTTTCATCACAGGTAATGATTCGATTTAAAATCCCTTCATTATTGTGCCGGTTGAGTAATGCAACGCAGCAGTCAACGCGCGTTTGTTGATTTGCTTCACTCAATTCGTGAGGTACCCACCTTTCAAGCTTTTTCACCTTACCAATTTGCTTCAAGTGGATTAAAACAGTTTTATCACTAACACCGCAGCCTGCAGCTAACTCGGATGTGGTTTGCGATGGATCCGCTCTCCACAATAGCCTTCAATTCTTCATTATCAACTTTGGTCTCCGGCCGTCCACGGGGCTTGTTCTGCTGGTCGAAATTTCCAGAACGAAAACGTTGGAACCAAAAACGCACTGTGTTTTCTTTTGCGGCACCGTCGCCATACACATCATTAATCCTTCGAGCCGTTTCTGCAGCACTGGTGCCACGGTGGAACTCATACTCGTTAATAACGCGATATTTCAAGTTTTTCATTTTATAAACTGAGTGACGCAAAGAAAAAAACAATTGAGGAAAAAACAAATGAATTATAATTTTCAAAACACAAATACATGAGTAAATAGCTGTATAAATTTGGATTTGGAATTCCTAACCAATGAGAAGATATTTGAGATCAAATTTGCCAGTACGGAAAAACGTCAATTTCATATGTAAGGACCTAATATTATTAATAACCAATTAAATGTAGCTGATGTCCAATTCTAAAAAAAACTGTGTAATCAAGAACTTCAGCAATAATATTTAAAAATATTTTTTTAAATAATTTAGTGAGTTTATTTTTAAATAATTTTATTTAGTTCTTAAATATAAAATTTGCATTACTTTGTTTTAGTTATCACTGAGAAAGTAAAAATAAAAATGTTTGACGGTGTCCAATTCAAAAAGTAAAAGGCATTGAATTTGACTGTGGACCTGCTGGTGTTAATTATAACAATTTCTCCAATTGACAGCTCCCTTTAACAAATGATAGCCTTCAATCACTTGAACATGAATAAGGTACTTGGAAGTACTCAAATTCCAAAGTCATCGATTCCTTTTCCACGCCTGGGTCATTGTACGCATATTCGCTGGCCCAGCATCCATTTGCAGGGGTCCAATACGAGCCGCCGTACTAATTAATTACAATGTTAAATGGCTTGGTTACTGTCAGGTATTGTTTCCTCCCCATTCTAATAATATTGCTTCAATATTTTTAAACAAATCACAACAATATAGTATTTAAAAATTTTACCTTAAATCAATATACTACAATTAACACCTAATAACAAATAATACTTATTATATGTAACAAAATCACCCAGGCCTCCCATAACGATAGTAAATCCGTTTGTTACTGATACTTACTGGTGAAGGTTTTATTACTAGACCGATCAATCTCTTTAATGGTCCTTAATTGATTGCTGAAAAATGCACCAAACGGACTGTAAAACACTAGTTTAACGTTTTGCGACCAAATTAAAGAAAATCCTAATCATCAATCCAAACGAAGACTTTTAAAGTGCACAGAGTCGCGCGGAAAGACCCAAGGTAGACAAATATGTTATAGAAAAGCGAAAAGTGTATCTGAGTCTTGTAGATACTGAGGTGTAAATAAATATTGTAATATAATAAAATACATATAAAATATACAACCATAATACGGTAACAATATTGCATGATCAGGTCAATACTCATCTGTTTGTGCTATTATAATAATCACGTTTTCACATATACAGCCTGTAACAAAGAATATCCCGAATTCTTTGCATCTACTTGCCTAAATTAAGAATCGAAAATTTTCAAGCAACAATATTATAATGTCAATAGTTATGGAGATAAGCAACTTCAGAGTATGCATTTTCTTTTCAATATTTCTAAACCGTCTACTACAAAACGTTGAAAAATCGTATAAATATAAATTGTGTATACGTTATTTGATATATACACAATTTCTAAAATTGTGTTAACTTTGAAATTAAAATTGAAATTGTGTTAACTTTTTTTTATAAAATTGTGTAATATCAAAAATAAAATTGTGTATATTCCTTGACTAATTTCATCTCTAGTTACCTCTGCAATGATGTGTTGAAATCCATATTTTCATATAAATTCATTTTTGTATTGTTTTTATTTAGTATATTTAGATTTATGTCACCGCATACGATGTTGCATTCTGTTACTTTTGTTGCTGCAAGTTTGCTCTTTATTGCGATAACAATGTATATTTGTTGTTATTTGGTGGTCTGTACTAGTGGTGGGCGATACGGCTCACCTGACTGACCCGGCTCATCAGCTCAATCGTTCGAATTGAACCGGTTCAGTAAACCGGCTCAATTTGATCTGAACCTGAGTTGAGCTGATCTGAATCTGAGCTGAGCTGATCTGAATTTGAGGATATGATAAGCTGATAAAGATCCGGTTCACTGAGCCGGTTCGTTCGCGAACGACGCACTTCTAGTCTTCACTAGTCTACATCGCTAATAAGTTAATTAATTTTTTGTCGTAGGTATATGATGATTTGATCTGCAATCTATTCCGCAGTGGTAAGGTATTCATGTTTTTCTATGAATGTGTTTTTGACGTATAATATCAACCCACTTGTGTCTGTATAGGTACATATTATGATTAGTTATGTTATACATTTGCGCAATTTCTTCGATGATGTTTACTTCAGTTAATATTATTACATCTATATACACTATCACATTGACTATCGTTGCGATGAACTGATTAAAGTTTTTTTTAAGATGAATTATTATAAATTCAGATCTTGAATTCGAGTCAATGTCCAGTCATTTTTTTAGGTTTTCACATTTATCATACGAATGTGATTTGTATTCATCGTCTTCCATATTAAATAAGATTTTATTTGTGTTCAATGATTATTTTGTATTCCTAGAGATATTCTGTTTTCACATCATTTATTCCTCCGGTCGATACTTATTTTATGTCTTCTTAATTTTTTATTTTAAGTGGTTTTTTATTCTCTTCTTCACATTTTATTACAACTTTAACATTTTTCACCCAAATATATTTATATTCTTCTTTAAGTGCTTTTTTGTTTTAAAGAGCAGATCCTTTTGATTTTTATTTAATCTTTCATTTATAAAGACATCGCTTTTGTTTTCATCCGAGAATATATCTAATTTCTTTTCATTTTTTCTGATTCTCTATCCACATATCTCTTGTAGATTGTTTTGCAAATTTCACTAGTGTTGGCGGTTTTGTTTCGTTTCGCCGGGGTAATCTTCATGCATTCTCAATGTTCTCACCTGACACGCCTATTATATTTGATATTTTTTTGACTACTCCAATTGTATTTTTGCTGTCCTTTTTTGCTTACCAGGATATTTCTATTGCATTAAAATTGTTTTTTTGCTCTAATATCTGTATTCTTTCTTCTATTGTGTTGTTACATTTGTCTAGAAATATGTTTTTATTTATTATTCTTTGGATTTTGTTTTCTGGATTTTTCAATTAATTTTATTTTTCTTTTTGAACCGTTAGTATTCATCGTATTTCACTGAGAAAAATTCTGCGCATTTTTTCGTTTTACGAGTTGATTTTTTATTATGGAATATTATTTTCCATTATATTGTGAAAGTAATTAAAACATTATCAAAACTAAATTATAAGAAAAAATCTTATTTTAATCTATATTATAATTTTAAAAAATGGTGGAGCGTGTATCTAAACACGCGCGGTAGAATTTATACTTTATGGTGTGATTTTTATAATAATTGGTTTTCATATATTGGTTTAAAATGTACATCTATACCTTTAAAACTCAATGTCTGTTCTGTATACAAATCTACATCGTTTGTTTGATTCGACTCAAATTTTGCATAGTTTTGCTTTAGGACCTAGTGGGTAACAAAGGTGACATTTCCCCCCTCACTCTTTACCCCACACCCCTCTCCACTGATATATTTTCCATGCAAATCTGCACCGATTTGAACCAAATCTTCTATACTTATTCTTTACTTTATATTCCCTCCTCTAACCCATCCCCTCCCCAGATATATTTTCTGTACTAATCTACACCGCTTGACCGTTTGAACTCAAATTTCGCATACATATTCCCGACGGAAAAAATATGCCACATTTCTATCCTAGCCCAGATTAAATAGAAACATTATTTTAATTAGAGGTTTTACAAAACAATGGAACCTTTGTTTTCCCCAACAATTTACATTCAACTTAACCTATGCAATGCCAGTTACATAAGTTAATACAATAATACCATGCTTATGGAGATGATACAAAGACTAATAAAATTCAATGAAACATTTTACCATTTTTCTTAAAAATCATTCTTTGTATATATTTTTTTCATAATTGTGTCTTTGCATCATTATTATGTATCAAAAGAAAACTTGCGAATAAACATTAATTTGCATTTTAAATACAGCTATTTAGCCACTCCCCCTACGCGGGAGAAATTATACAGAAAAGTTTTTTTTTGTTAATATTATTATAGAATTACGAAACGTAAAATACTTTTTAAGTATGTAGGTACTTAGTAAATATAAATACGATAATATTATTTTTTTAGTATTGTAGCGAAATTATTTGTAACTAAATAAAAATAAATTTATAATTAATACGATTCGTGATCTATCACGAGTGTGTACGGCTAGTATGTAATATATTGTGTGTTTTTGACGGACTGAAGAGAACCGGTGGTGGCTGTGTCGGTTTGTTTGCTGCGTAACAACAATAACCCGTTCGGGCAACAGGGGTTCTAAAATACTTAACGGGTTGGTTTTCAATAGAAAATTGAAATGAATTGACATTTTGGTTTATTATTAAATTTTAAAAAGTATGTTTACATTCAACACGAAATAACAAAAACAAAAGCTTGCGCCCGTAATTTAAAATATTTCACTTTATTTTTTTAAATTTAATTTAAATTTAAATTCATCGAGAATCTCCAAATTTTAAGGCAATATTTCCGCTGTATTATTTGAAAGTCATGTAATAGAAGTTTTAACATTTCTTATATGAACTTTACGAGAACATAGATACATAAGTACGTCCCGTCTATTTTGTGTAGGGATATGTTTTGCCTGCGGTGTATCCTTTTAAAACGCACTCATGTCAGCCATCAGCAGTATTGTAACGAGATGCTAAAGAGAATTACGCACTCTTGTCACTTGTCAAAACAAATGTTGGCCTTTAGTTAGAGTAACACGCATTTGAAGAGTATTTTGTGAATGTTTTGGTATTTAAATAATACTATGGTAGTCGTGTGTAGTGATATTTACATTCTAGAGTAATGATTGTCCTGACAAAGAGACAGTTTACGTCTTGAAACCGGTAGACAAAAAAGTAATTTTTAGCCGTTACAAACTAACATAAACGACATTTGGTTTAAGTGAAAAGTAATTGAATTTATGGTTATCAATATACCAGCTACTGAACATTTTATTGTGATGTGCCAATAACTGAAGCATTTACCTTCGTTCTGGCAGAAATAAAACTAATTAATGACCCTTAATAAAATATAACATTTACTTTTGAAATTCAATTTAAAGCTGGTTGTTTATTTCAGTCTTCTCCGACTTCTTTTTAATACTTGACTAAATTTGCCGGAATGTTTAATGTTTCTTTGTCTAACAGAGAGAGGATTATTCGGAGAGTTTTCGAACAAAGATTGATTTTGAAATGCTGCAAATAACTTCGGTTCTGTTATATTTACTTTATTTTCCAGATATTTTGGATGACAAATCAATAATATTCAACTCTTTCTAAGATGAGTGATCGCGAAAGTTGTTGAATGTGGCAATAATAGTAAATGCGGTGGAAGCTCGACTTTCTCAAGCAATGTAATCTTTCACTGTGCAATTTTTAACTAGTAAATATATCATTGATACAGTTAGTTTATTAAAAATCTTTTCATCGTATATCTCGTAATTTTTATATGGTGTATGTATTTATCTGGAGTAATTCAACAAATTACAAATACATATAACAATTAAACAAATACATATTTAATTTTTTTTTAACCCTAGATCACTAACCTTATTTTACAACGCTTATTACTAACCTTCGTCGATTCGGCTACGCCGTATAAAAGGAAGGCTTCTAAGGGTTTATGGAATAAAATATCTATATGTGTTTTATTTATTTATTACAATAATCATTTGTTAACATGTTTATAAGTTTTTTATTTACTAAAATCACATTTTAATTACGTTGACAGTCTTTTAATTGAGACAAGAGTTTTTACTCATTTGAACATTTTTGTTTTTTTAAATGCTTAAATCTTATTAACTAAAAAAAACAAAGACTTAAAAAAAATATTAAAATTAAGAAATAAAATCAAGAAAAGAAATAAACATTTTAGAAAAAAACTATTAATTAATACATTTGTGACAAACGTCAAGTTTGTGTTCGCCACACAAGGATTTGTTGCACTTGGTGCAACAACTCTTTGTCATTCTTTGCCTTGCGGAGGGGCAAATTGCACAAATTTTTCTTTTTTTAGCGATAGAAAGACTCATTTCATCTTCTCTTTGATCAGTCTCATGTGTAGAAGTAGAACTACTGGTTCCTGGCATATTCAAAATCGCTGTTATTGAGTCCCGCAGCCCCGTTTGAAGTGTCGGAATTTGTAATCTTTTTTGCATGTTTGGCTGGACTAATTTTTGATGCAGTACTCACGCCTCGATAAAGGTTTTTTATTAGCCTCCAAAGTGTTGGTTACATATATAACATAACTATTTATAAATGCAATGTTTAGCATTCCGTAAAAATTACATAAAGGCCAACGTCGAGTTTTTCGGCTGCAAGAAGCGGGAACTGAAGAACTAGGTAACGGGTCTTCAATTTATGAAGCTGTATTGTCTGGATGTCTTCAGTTGAAGGTGGTTGTTCTGTCACAGAAAAAATCTCTTCCTCACCGTCTGTTTCATAAGCCGGATCAGCCTCAACGTAGTCTTCTTTCTCACTCTCAGAGCAGTTTTCTTCGTCACTATAATCACCTAATAACAGCTGACGAATCGTATCTAAAATAAAAATGTATTCAAATAAAAATAATGTAGGTTATTATTTCAATGTATGCAAATTATATACAAAGTTTACAAAACACCGAAATAATTATAACACCAAAAAAGAATGAAAAATAACACTGAAAGAATAACGTTAATACCTTAATAACCTTCGTCGATTCGACGACTCATGGTGGCTGGAACGGCGCACACAAGGTCCCTAAACTAAAAACATACTAGTGCGCCGCGCGAGCTGCGGGTCGACTGAGATTAGCCGGAATCTGGAATGCGTACGACGACGTACTCAAAATTTATTCGACTTTTTTTGAGTCCGCGTCGTCGTTTTGACGAAGGTTAGCTTTCTAGGGTTAAATGATGCTAATAAAGCCAGAATCATTGTTTTTAAGTCTTTATATTAAACAATTAGTATTTTTTCACTGGTGACTTCAAAAAACACACTTTCATTACTACGCAAAATAAAGAAAGGGTAACTAAAAAACACTAGCAGAAAAAAAATCGCTATAAATAAATGCATCGTTTTAAATAATATTAATAGAAAACCAAATTAATAATACTTACGCTTAAAATAAATGCGTCGTTTCGAATAATATTAATAAAAAACCAAATAAATAATGCTTATAATTGAAAATGTTTACTAAGTTTATATATTGAATTAATAAAATATAATAAAATTAACATTTTTGAATACGTCTTTTCTGGTAAAGATACAAATATATGAAACCACTGATGTCTTTGTTTCTTCACGATTGTTTAATTTTATCTTAATTCTGTTATACCTTGCTTGCATTATTCGATGTTTATATAAACGCTTTCTTAATATAAAACAACTCTGCTAACTTATATCGTTAATAAACTTCGATTACTTTCGAATCAAATCTAACCTTGAACGTAAGAAAATCGTTAAGATATTTATTTCCTTTCTGCGTGTTCTTCAATCGAAGCCGATAAAGACTGACATTTTTCAAACGTATAGCCTCTATACCGCAAGCAATCAATTTTTAAAAAAATTGTTGTCGAATTATTTGATTTATTAAAATGACATTATGTATTCAATAGATGGTAGACAAATTAAAGAGATCCGCAGCAACCATAAAATATTAAAGTCAAAGCAATAGCAGATAGTAGAAATAATAGAAAATAGAAAAGAGCAATAGCAATAAAAACCAAGTGGAGAGATTAATAGGTCAGGATCGATAACTATTTATCAACCAGTATCGAACATCGGGCGTGCCTCATGGAGCCCATCTGGCACTTCTTCTCTTCAATTTATTTATAAACGATGTTGTAAATGTATTTACTCGCTTTTGGCTCTTCGAAGACGATAATAAGATTCTTAAAATAATTAACACTACCCAAGACTCTAGTTCAATCGGATATTGACTCCTTTGACAATTGGTGTAAATTAAATGGCCTAAAACTTAACGCAAACAAATGTAAAATAATGTCATACAGATATAGATCAAAAACGCCTTCCTTTGACTACAAAATATAAAATATAAAATTGAATGTAATCAAGTTTATCAAGGACCTCGAAGTTATTCTGGACTATAAACTTACAGTTAACAAACAAATCGATTATGTGGTAAATAAATCCTTAAAACTCTTAGGCTTTGTCAACAGAATGTCTTCTGATTTCACAAATATTTACACAATCAAAACTCTTTACTGTTCACTTGTCCATCCTATCTTAGAATATGCCTCTGTGATTTGGTCTTCATTCTATACAAACCAAATAAGTCACATCGAATCCGTGCAACATCGTTTCTTAAGAAAAGACGCATGGATTATGGGCTTGGACAGAGGAGACCACTTGTACAGTAAAAGTGAGTCAATGTTAAAAATTTATAACCTCCAAAAACGTAGAAAAAACACTGATTTAATCACCATATGCAAAATATTAAATGGCCACACTGATGTGCCTTCGTTACTGGGCCAAATAAAATTTAATATCCCTTCCCGTAGACTCAGAAATAATGAAGTGATGTTCCTTAGCTATCATAGAACTAATTATGGATTCCGTGCCATCATGTCACGGTTATGTCGTCTTATTAATTTAAGACAGGATCTGGACTTCTTTGGTGTAAGTCTGTCCAGATTCAAAAAATCTCTGATTAGATAGATAGCCTAGATCTTGTCTTCATCTTGTAAATACAATTTAATATACTTATAATATTAATTAAAGTACTTTCAGTTCTATTAATCATTCCGGACGTAAGGAATCCGATACGTCAGAAAGATATTATTTTATTTAGTAATAATATAACAAAATAAGGTGCAAAATCACCTTCATTATTTTAATTTTTTTATTACTTAACAATACACCATTACATTAAACCATTTGTTTCAATTATTTGTAATTAACTGGTATCCTTTTTTACGTGCATAATAGAATTTAGACATTTTATACGTGCGTCAAGTCAGAATTACATGTTGTACCATAGGTAAATCATATACTTATTTTACTATTATAATTAATACAGGCAAATAACACAACCCATACTAATGGCAATTAAATATTTTTATTAATTTTTTAAAAATATAACTAAGCTTCGAACCATTAAATTTTAAAAATGGTCGTAAGCGTTCCGCTGTTACACATAAGTTGGGAAATAATATTAAAAAAATCTTCGAAATCCGTCTACGAAATCATATTAGAAACTAACAACATGTATTAAGATCCCAAAACAAATACATAACTTGAATCACCGATAGATTCATATCTTTTATATTAGAAAAAGAGACGCTATATATGTAAAATATTCATAGAAATTCTGATCCTATTTGTACTTAACTAAGGAAAAAATGTGGATTGCATAAACTAGCCGCAAACACTCTTGATACGGGTGAAAAAAAATATCCTACTTCCAAAACACAACTCCTTTGCACCTGCGAGCCAGTCGCACCTCGTACCCCTAACTGAAAGATAGGGTCATAAAATACTTAGGGTGATCATTGATCATAATTTATTTTAACAAAAACGAGAAGGCGTGACGTAATGAGAAAAATTATTTAAAAAAATAATAATAAAAGAACGATATGAATCAAAAGATCAAGAAAAATTATATATAAACCAAATAATGACCAAGGCTCGTAGTTTTTAGTCTATTGAAAGTTTATTGAGTCCGTTTTACTTTAATTTCCTGTGCAGTCATTATTATATAATGATCCTTAATTAAATTAACTTAAACCTGCCTCAAGGTCTGATGTTAAAATATATTATATTATTTTTATATAAATAT
This sequence comes from Agrypnia vestita, assembly GCA_016648135.1. Classification (NCBI taxonomy): domain Eukaryota; kingdom Metazoa; phylum Arthropoda; class Insecta; order Trichoptera; family Phryganeidae; genus Agrypnia; species Agrypnia vestita. The sequence continues at coordinate 21,238 of JADDOH010016584.1, forward strand.
GAACGATTATGATTATCAGTTTTTTATGAAATTCACTAAAACTACATAACCCTAAATTGTTTATTCAAAGTAGAGAGATAATTTAATCATATATACATACGTCCTCGTTTTAAATGTTTTCTTCTGGAAAAATTGACAGTTAATTTTATTACGTGGAGGAATCATACGGATAGGGTAATTTGAAATATTTATGGAACTGTGTTTCTTAAACACAATTTTATTTAATTAAGTTGTCTTGGCCTGTAATCTGTAATCCAGCTGCTTGATGATGATGATATTTATTACTTAATTATTATTATTATTAAATTTTGTGGAACTATATTTCTAAAGGAAAAATTTGTTTAAATAAGTTTTCTTAGCGTATAATCTATAATTCAGCTGAATGATGATTATTTCTCATATACCTGTGGTAGTTATATTCTTAAACCACTACGGGTGTAACGATTGTAAGTAAAATTTGTCAATTTTTTCAGGGAAATAATAAACCTATACTACTTTTCTATTATTTACACGGTGTAAGTAATGGAAAAGCAATGAAAAAATATTTTTATGTAAATTGTTATAAACAGTAAAATATAAGTTTATTAAGCAGGTACTCCGATAAAAGTTGTCAGGATAATAATGGCTTTAGATTTTGTAAAATCGATATTAAATGCTTTTAAGTAATGGTGATGTTTTGGTGTAGGATAACTGACTTACCTACCCTAAAATAGCAGGGTTTGTTATTTTTTCATTACAGATTTGGACTAGAACCCATAACCCTTCTATCGCCAACTGAGAGCTTCTGAGATTCTCTTGGTAAGCACAAAGGTTCGCTGGGAGCTTTTAAACACAGGTATTTTTTATACACGGTACACTGTCTGTGTTCGCTGGGATCACAATTCGTTCATGTTTATTCGCCCGGAATCTACGGTCGCACACCCGCCTGTCAAAAAAAAACTTTTCCGTAGCCATGGCGTTGCTCCTTTATATAAGGTCCTCGATTTCTGGAATTTTCTCGTAGTAATTAGTGTTTCCAATTTATTCTAAAACTTCGTACAACGTATTGGGAAATATTATACGCTATGGGAAATATTTATACGTTACATTGTGCACTATCTATAAATTTGATAAAAATCCACTTGATTAATTAACAAACAGAAATGACCAGACAAATAAAGTTGATAAAAATCCACTTGATAAATAAACAAACAGAAATGACCAGGAGATTGTCTTATGTGGAATAAAAGTTAACTCTGAACACAAAAGATACATCTGTTATAGACAAAAACATGTGTATACTTTATTTAGCTTCATATTTTTAGTATTTAAAAATCGAAAACGTATATTAAGGTCTAGGAAATTAAAATTTGAAATGAAACAAAAAAAATAATAAGCTACCTTACGGTTAGAAACAAGCCCACGATATACAAGAGATAATTTTATTTCTTCTCTCCTTCTTATGTTAGGATGACGTATTTTTATAATGCGTCTCCATTATATCTTTCAAAATTTCCTCTCACCTTTTAAATTGATTGATTTTGAACTTTAAAATTCGATGATTGGTAATCATTGAACTTTATTCAACATTCACATATTCAACATATTTTTCCACCAACTAATTAATATTACATTAATCCTAAAATATTACATAAAATGAAACTAGTTAGGTTAGGAATATAATCACCACACTTCGGGAATCCCTGTGATTAGCGTATTTATTTTGACACAATCAGGTGGGCGCACCACGAGTATTACAGTTAATGTCTTGTAAATAAGCACCTAAACGGTGTATTTTCAACTTATTTCATTGTTTTTTATTTTCATTATTTTCTTATTTTAGATGACCAATAATATTTTTTCGATCCGTATAGCCATGTGTGATTATATATAATTTTGTCATCATTTTAATAATTAGGAGTAGTTTCTTAATTTTGCATTAGTGCTATTGCTCAGCAAGTGGAAGTCCTGTTTTAAAGTCTTAAAATTATTTTTCAGTTAAATTTGACCATATCAAAATGGTAATTTTTTTCCTAAACGTAAACAGATATTCTTTCTATATATAATATATAACAAAAACAAAATAAAAATGTTCTCAGGTTTTCCCAACCGTTCAGAATCTTCTTTTAATGAGATATTCTGCCATATATATCCGACCTCTCTGGTCGACGTTTCGGATACCATTGCAGGGTTCATTATCTTTATGGAAGTCATTTGTACAATGGCTCAGGGCTTACAACCTGTATAAGCTGGCTAATGTGATCACTTTACATAACGCAACGTTCACCAATTCCATCGCAAAAACACTTACACATTATCAAATTTTTGAAACGTCTTTATATTTAGTTCGAAATCGAGGAATCTTTCGTATATTCCAATGGTCTATGCTAGAGAAATTATTTTTTTTTAATTAACTAGTTGGTATACATAGATTTTTCAACTGGTAATGATACCTCTATATTTTATTTTTAAAAGTGGAGTTTTTTAGGAATATTCTTTTGAACGTTTATATGATATTCTTTCGAATTATTAAACATATGTCTTAGAATACGCCTGAAAATCAGTATTATCAATTTTTAACTCCTTTCGTGCACCAGCATATATATATAGATTTATATATATATATATATATATATATATATATAACTTTAAAAAAATTGATAATGTTTGGATATTCTTACGACGAAATTGGTGGACGTTACATTGTGTAGTATGATCACTTAAACAATCTTATACAAGTTGTAAACCCTGAGCCATCATATAAGAGACTTCCTTACACGTTTCTCATATACATCTATGTGAAACTTCTACAATTTATTCTAATTAATTTATAATATACAATTTAAGTTTATTTATTGAAAAAGATTATTTATTGAAATACATTAATTATTGAAAAAAATTCATTGCATTTATTCTGTCTACTACGCAACAGCCCGTCAGCATTATATTCAGTTCTAATTAATTCATTTCTTACACTATCGTACACGTATTTTTTACACATGCGTCTGAGTGACCGCTTTTAGTCTACTTATTTTTTTTTGCCAATTCCAGACATTTTATTAGAGAGAGAACTTTATATTAAAGCTGACACCAGAACTCCGCTTTGAATCGCCAGTTTTGCTTCATGTGACAGATTCCTATAAGCCATATCGGCATTCAGAGCGCCATCTATAATTAAGTAAGTTATTTTTGGATACTTTTACCAAACCCAGTAAAATAAATAAAAGGATAGGAAATAAACAATCACGAATATAGCCGCTAACTGGCAGAGATTGAGAATAAAATACTATTTCGGTGGCTACCAATTAATATGTATTCATATGACTGATAAATACACATGAGCTGAACTCACACGTTAAGTCTGGCGTTGCATTAAATTTATTTTGACAGTTACCGAATTGTCCAATCACGCCACGCGTGGAATTTTTTTTAATTTGTTTAAAACTTTCATGAATATAGAGAGGCTTACACGGAATATGTGTCATCCCAATATTGAATATTTCTTCTATTTTCAAACTGATCTAAACGCTGTGCTGTGAAAATAAGATTAACATGTACCTAATAGATGTCCTAAAGTAAACTCTATCTTTTTTCATGTAGTGGGATATTTTTTTCTTTATTTTAACCCCTTTCTTTATTACTAATAACCAACCTCATTTTTAACCTCATTTAATCATTTCTCTTCCTCGTACTTACTCTACGTCTATTTCTTCTCAAGTTTAATTAATACCTTATATTTTTAATACTTTCTCGTTGCTCAACATCAATTCGTTAATCTTTTGTGTCAGGTCACAATATTAACATGCCTGTATTTAGCTTCTCTATTTTTTGTCAGGGATAAATCTTGATCAGGTTCCCGTAAGCGATTGGAAAAAATCTTGTGAACAATATTTGACCAACTTCCAACTTCCTGACCAAAAATCGTTCGGAAATTTATCAGAAAGAGTTTTTTACCTTAAGAGTTCTTTACCTTACAATAAACTAATAAAAATTCGTTAGTTTTACAAAATCAGTTTCATTTTTCAAAGAATTGATTTAAATGCTGGTTATTTTATCGGACACTGTGCATAACGGTGACATCTGTCGGTTTGTATTATTTTAGAAGTGACGGTTGAGTTTCAAGGTTAATAGCTTTCGGAAAAGAAACAGTTTATTCTTCGTCACATTAAATAAACGATTTAATGTAACGATGACTAAACGTTAGAAAAAAAATAACAGCCGCAGTACTAAGAGCCACCACTATATATGTATGTATGTCAATGAAATCAAAGGGGTGATTTAAGTGAGACACGCGTGGACGGTGATGCATCTTAGGTTGATAAATAAGTTTAAAAAAAAACTGTTTCTTTTAAAATGTATAAATAAATACATAAATAATAAATAAATAAATAAAGAAAATGCTCCACGATCGACAGACTTTCCATCCTAGGAAACGAGTATGCACAAATTGCAGATATTCTCAACATTAACTTATGTCATTACCGAAATCTCCTTAACGAACACTTTACCGTTAATCTATTTGATTAAACTTTGTTAATACATATATATACATATATGTATTGTTAATACATAATAATACATGTCTTTGTTGTTACTGATATACACTTTATAATTGTCTTTACTTAATTTTTTTTCAATTGATTGAGCAACATTGTAGATTGACGTTTTTAAAAAATATTGATTATTTTATTTGTATATGTCTACTTTTATATTAGTATTTCATTTACATGTTTCGAAAATATCTTTCCATCGTCAGGGTGTTGTCACTTAATTTGTGATTTATGTACAGATAGATATTGTGTTGTAAGTTTCATATGTATGTATGTATGTATATGTATACATTTTTATACGATCATGTAAGCAGATATTATTTACATTAATAATGTACAATACTATCTAGATATATACAAGTTTCTTATTTTATTGTAATAGGTGTAAACCGTAGAAATAAAAAAAAATAAACTATGTCTGTTAAAAATAACTCCTTTTAGTAATGTTTTATAAAATCTTTTTTTTATACATATGATTATCGAAATATTCTAGAATTTGTAAATAAAACTTTAGGTTTATAAATAAAACATAGCAGTTTAAGAAATTCCTTTTTTTTAAATATAGAAATAATATCCAGGCCTTCGCGTGTCCTAGGTAATGGAACCCATGGCCTTCGGTTATCCGCGGATCAGTTACCAAACGTATTTGTCACTGTACTATAGGACCTGCCCCACCCTTGTAAAATATCAACTCAAGCGCTCAAGTTAACGGCTTCAAATAACGTATTCTGCAATTAATTTTTGAATAATTTTCAGCGGATTTGTGCGGAAGCTGACAGGTAGTATTAATAGGTTATTTACTCGTGAGATACTTTTACAAAAATGATAATTATTTTTACAATGTACGTTATAACCCGTAATATTTCTAACATACCCATAATATATCTAATACACCAATCATATATCTAATATACCCATAATATAATAATATCTCTAAAAATCAGACTGCATAATATAACAATATATCCAAGAAAATTACATTTTCAACTACCATAACTTATATTATATTTTTGGTGACTCATTTTACTGCAAAGTTGCCATTTTACAACATAGTTATACCTATTATATGTCATACAAATTAGATAAATCAATTCGGTCAGTAAAAAATTCGGTTATCACCGGTATGCGAGCCTGGAACATTTCAATAGAATTTTCTGTGCAAGATATTTCCATATTTTACTATTATATTTTTATAATTGATTCATCTAATTTACAATGGAAATATGTCTCATCATCATGTAAAATCATCACTCTGGTTCACTTCATCAAAATGGTTCTCTGATCATTTAATAAATTAGATGAATCACGATAGTGTCACTATACGTTTATCACCACATAATTAATTCACAATTAAAATTGTTATTTCAAATCAATATCCACAGCACTAAATTCCGTCAGTATTACACAAGATTACCAGCTTCTTTCTCCAACCGTTATTATTCGCGTGCATGTGTACCTATGCTTTAGAGCGACTCAAAAGTACATCCAATACGGATTCAACGGTCGATTCATGCATCACCAAACTTCCCGTGCGACCGTCCCCTTCTCCCCGCATAGCTTCGTCCCACTCATATAACTTCTAGAACAATCCATAAGATTGATGAAATCAATCTATGCAGTTACATATACTCCTGTTGCATCCACCTCCCGGCACTCGGCAGTTCGCTCCCGACCTTGGTCTCGAGAGGGCACGCTACTAGTGGCAATCCTTTCCACGCGCGTGAATTAATTATCCTCCATCAAAGATTTAAGTAATCCCGTAGTTAGATCCCGTAGTCATAAAATCTAACAAGTGTAACAGAATGTTAGTAAACTTAGTAAAAAGTAAGGTAATTAAAAAACTTCGTAAAACTTAGTAAAAACCACTACTAGTAGTTCAATTTCTCTGACAAGACTAAAACTCATGTGAACAATAGTGGCGATAGTTTTACAATACTATGGTTGGGGTGTATAGAGTTGTGAATGTAGTAGTGTAGTTTTGGTCCTGACAAAGAGAGGTACGTCTCGGAACCGGTAGACCGTAAATCTGGTAGTGGTTTTTACTAAGTTTACTAACATTCTGTTATTATGTCTAACCACAAAGTTAATGCTTTAAATATTAATAATATTAATAATCTAACAAGTGTGCTTAAATCGTCTGTATACCCAAGTATCATGTCCAAAACTGTTAGATTGCAATCCTGCTCAAGTTATTCTCTGAAAACTAAAAAAATACAAGTCTCAATGAACCACGCCCCCCGCCAGTTTAAGCTCTCATAAAACACGGCGATTCAGATATTTTCACTCTATACTATATCTATAATATTTTCCCTTCTTACAAATTCGTCAACCAAAGCAGCTACCGATACTTCCAGCGCGAATGAATATGAACCGATACTTTTCCAACCCAATAACTCGTGTTCGGGGTGAACAATTAGGCCGATCCTGCATCTACAACTACAAAAATTTGCTCCCGGCATTCCTTACCCTGTCTCCGGTTCCAGTCAAATCCAAAGGAGGCTTCTTTGACACCAGCTCATAGACTTACTGCATCTGGAATCACGACCTTGTAACCAGCTTACGTACTTAAAGGGTCAGGGACTACAGATATTCGAGTGACGCTTCTTCCTATGAAGTAACCTCAATCCACCTTCACTCCCCAGTACTCAGTGTAAATGACATCAATGCAATTTAGAACAAGAAATTTCTCATTCGTCCTGTTACTATAACTTCTTGAAATATGTCACCACATTTGTACCAATGGATCATACCTAATCAATTAGCGAAAGATTACGTCCTATGACAATTGTATTTTAAAACTATTATTGTTTTATCTGTACGATTTCTTCTTTGGAAGCGAATTTGTCACATACAAGCATATATTTTACCATCTAACCAATTTATACTAAAAGTAACCTTATTTCACCTGCATATATTTTTCATAGCCAGTGTACGTATCACCAGTGATCACCCAAACATATATAATTAAATTGTTCATTCATATAATATTAGACGACAACTGCTATCATCATATGAATCTATGTTAATATTATAAGGGAGAATAGGCAAAGAAAGATATAATAATATTATATCTTCCTGTGCCTATTCTCCACCGTAAGTGGACTTGTCATCTATTATCTTCTATCTATATAAATAATAAAAATTATTGAAGTAAATATATATATCGACGTATTCTTTCTATTAATATCACTTTTGAATATAAAATTATATATACGAGTGGTACCTATAATATTTGTGCACATAAAATTATATATATAGAGGTTTTTATAAAATAATCTATACACCTCGTTTCTATAGAAAAACAAACGTTTTGGTTAATTTTTGTAGCTGGCAATGGAAAAACAACGCAATACGCAACGCATCATAATATAGATATTGGATCATATTCAACTCAACACATATTTAATTAAGCAAAGAGTTGAGAACCAGCTTGGAATTGGAGAATCTTTGGCTACCACAAAAACGTACATTCGGCACAATAGTTCAAACAAACTTAACCATGGTGAAGTTCTAGTTACAATTTGGAATTAGGTTAACTGTTCTACGCGACAATCGTGACTTATGACGTAAATACTTAGCTTTCTTACCATTTGAATTAAAGTTAAGATCTAGCCATTTGTCGCCTTTTTATATAATATTATATAATATTGTACACAAATTTCTTATGTTACCGATTGTCACGAAAAATAAATAATTATTTATTAATGTGTGATTTAAATCGCTGTGAAATAAATTTTACATGGGTACTAAAAGGAAAATTATCACGACACATTTATTATGTTACTGCGATAACTTTAATTGTTTTCAGCATGTAATTTTTAATATTTATATTGTTCAATTTTATTAAGAACTTGCGCTTATTTTTAATTGTGTAATTTTTCTCAAAATGGATTTATTATTTATTTGTACAAACTTGTAGGTTACTCTTAATCAGTAAAAAATGTACATGAAACAAAAATATAATCTTACACATCATTTTTATGCATCTATAATGCAACTATCATAATATTTTGAATTTTTATTCAAATTCTATTGAGTTTAAAAACATAAAGATGATAGTGAATCTGAAAAATATCAACTTATCAACTTTTACTATGCCATTGAATTAAAATATCGATTAACTTTATATCATGAGAAAATGATTAGATTAAATCTCCATCCGACGTTTAATGTAATCGGGGTTCTGCCCGTGACTGAAATGTTCGATCACTGAATTTAAACCTTACCAATCCAATGTGTTGCTACGGAAATAAATTATTCTCCTGTTAGTTCCCTCAGTACAGTAGCCGGCAAACATCTTGAAATTCTACGGCGTAGTGGGGAGAAGTTTGCGCATCTACCTTTGCACCAAAGAGACCCAAATTTCGTCTTCTGCGCATTCCCCCACCACGTCAAAGAATTTCAAGAAGTTTGCCGGCAACTGTACTAAGCATTGTTTCTCCCGAGTTTTGTTGACGCCTTTGATGATTTTCATCCATCTGTTCTGCGTTGTAATAGTGAAATAGTGTCATTTATATGATTGGTCCATTGAGTTCAAGTTCTTAACCGTCTTTCCCTTTTTGGTTTCTTGTATTTTCTATCATCATTCATTTTTTCAGGGTTTCATTATTCCCGCGGGCATGTGTCCAAAAAAAATGAAAATGCGTCTCAGACAAATCGCAGATAACACATTGCACATTACTAAATTGTTTCATATTTGAGGAAAAAATACCTAGGTACGCATTGTTAAATAATATAATGTGAAATAATATATTTTAACTATTGGCCTGTTTTATAATAACGAAGCAGCGTTTTCGGATTTTGTGCCCGATTTCACAGTTATCGATTATTTTATATATATATTTTTTACCTGAAGTTGAAAAGGGTTGAGAAATTTTTCCTCATTGTTCATCATACCATAATGGCAAATGGTCAAAAAAACAAATATATGCTATTTATAAATTGTAAACAATTCATAATGCTAGTTTATCCAAGATTATTAAGGCAACAATGAAAAAAAAATTTCGAACTATTTTTTTAGAATGTGGACCAAATTTTGAAATGAGGAAATATATTTTTAACTGTGGGCAACAGTTTTAGAATTGTGAACGAGAGGTTTTCGATTTTTCACCAAAGTTCATAGATAAAGATATTGGATTGTGACAAAAATGGGAGAAAAATGCATCAAACGACCATCTGAATAAAAAATCTCGCAAACAGCATTAACCTTCAGTACCAAATTTGTAAGGAATAAAGATACCAAATTACTTTCTTACACTTCTTCTCTTAGTTCGTGTTTCTCTTCCGTGGAGGCGGTTAGCAAACATTGGAGACTCGATTCAACATTTTGCTTACTGGCTGACTCAACACTTGACTTTACTAACATCTGACATTTAACGTTGTTTTGAAATTATTTTTTCAAACGTTATTCTTCTTCAACATCACATATGTACACGCTTCCCATACAAATACCTTTCTATCTGTAAGCCATTGATTATGTCTTTGTGGATACCAGAAAATTTGTTCTTAGAACAAACATATAAAAATATTATTAGAATTTGATTTCGAATAAATTCCAGTTTCAACTAAATCTCGGCTAAGATTGCGACATACATTTTTTTTATATCGCAATTTATTTACATTTTTTACTATTCCTAGCGAGGCACCCGCATCAAAGTGAAGTCCATGTCGCTCGGGAGATAGGTACTAGAAAATAATAAAAGTATAGAAAATAAAAAAATATGTATACTCTACTGATTCACATATGTGTAGTGATGGTTACACACGATCGACTGATTTATTTTACAATACTTTACATGAGCAAACATAGCAATCAAGTAATATTAGAAATCAGATTACATGTGGCATTCATTAAATATTTTTGATGTTTAATTTAATTTAATGTAATTAATGGGTTTTTTTAGGAATCTCAACAGTACAATTTATTATAATGACATAATGTATTGGATAGTTGGTAGACCAATTATAGAGATCCACGGCATAATATATTAAGTCAAAGCAAAACAGAAATAAAAATGCAAAGTAATCCAGAAAAGACAAGAGCAAAACCTTAACAAGAAAGAAGAGAAAAAATCATAAAATAGTGAGATAGGAGTGGGAGTGAGAGGTGGAAGCGGAGTAAGGTGTATGGGATTGTGTTGAGTGGAGTGTGTGTGTGTATTCTGTGTATGTGGTGAAGATATGGGACTATGTGTAAAGAGTGATGAGTGTTTGGCTGAGGTGTGTGTGTGCTTGTATGATGCGTGTATTTTCGTACTGTTTAGATGACATATTTTTTTAATTATAAAATATTAATAAATACGCCGCGTGTTAAATATCATAAAATTCATAATCGATACGTTTCAGTATTATTAGAAACTACTAGGATTATTATAAAGTGTTGCTTCCGACTTATACATCTCTGCACATTTGAATCATATATTGGGTCCATTAGAATGGAATATAAAGTGTACAAATGGCAAGTAAATAAGTAACAAACAGAGCAAAGCAGGAATAAATACTCTCAGAGTTTATTGATGCGAGACTTCAGAATTTAATTAAAAAGTTGCTTAAGTAGAAAAGTTACTTTAGCACGCGTGCTAGATGGTACGGCGGTCGAGGAGAGAATGGCGAAGCGGTCAAATTGTATACGGATGACGTGTTAGTTGGTACTCCTTCATCGTACTATAGTAATATTCAATGTGTCTCGATAAGTATTAATTTTTATTCTTATATTTTTATAATTAACTTCATATTCTTTATATTTGTCTTATATCTAGAACTTTACAAACTTTAAGAAGAAGATACGATAGTTATCTAAAAGGGCGGCCATTTATAACTCCTACGCTTTTGCGCTATTTAACCCGCTCTTCTACGACACCGACTAATAATAACATGACGTAAAATATTTGCATAGCCGTTTTAAATATTTTCCACGTAAGCCAGAAATATTTACGTGAATTAAAAAAACGTATTTGTATTTGGTTAAATGTCGGTCTCTTAAATCCACTAATTTTTGGGTAATATTTAAAGCTTTTCATACTATTTGCGAATTCCGGCGCGACAATTACTACGGCGGGCATGTACCCTGCGTACATGTTGTTAAAGTTATAATCGCGTGATGGAATAAATTTGTAAACCGTGTTACATTTTTTTTGTTTTCCAAACTTTGTGTATGAAATTGGACAATTCCACTTGATTGCCGATGTTAATATAAAATATGTAGCGGCGTGTGTTAGTCGAGGATTAACACGAACAACTCGGGTGATATTTTTGGCCAAAAATATTCGAGACTACGCGTAAGTTTGTAAATATATGTTTTTTTGTTTGCTTTGTCTTAAGCTAGGAACAAATATGCTTATATACAATGATATTATAAACTGTAGATACGTTACAAGCGTGGAATCTTAGCAACTCAAAAGTAAGATAATTGCCTTACTTGCATTCGTTATAGAACGGACCTTCTTTGTGATAGGGCGCGACGCTACGTCGAAAAAAAAGTTCCGGGGAAAAAGGAACAGAGTATCGTACACTATTGTAAGAATGAGTATGTTATTTTAATCACCGTGACTTCAAATTACCCGATTTTTCTGTCTACACGCAGAGCGTTTGTAAAATAAGTGTGCCGTGATTTGTTGTCTCTTTCAATGCAATATTTGCTACATATGAAAGTCAGTTAGTATGGGAATAACGTGTCTATATTATAATACGTCAATGCTTATATGCGTGTTATTTAATATCAGTTAAACCCTTGATTTTTAAATCTCTTATCTAGAAAAAAATATACATTTAAGTTCAACAAATTCTAAAGTAATTCTATTCGAAGAAACAACACAAATACAAAAATATTCTGCCGATATTATCTGACCGACGAGTCCTGAGACATACGGCGGTACCATCCGCGACCTGCTGAATAATAATGCTGTTTATATAAAATATATAATCGATCATTAATTTGTACGCTATTTTAATAAATCCACTGTAAAACTGAAAATAGCTATTTTTTCTACACGTGAGTGCATTATTTATTTTTTGTATGTATTTGTTTATACAAAAGATACATAATAATAATTTTTATAATAAATTATATCTATGTTATTACATTTTAATAACATTATACTTCCTATAATATGAGGTAATATCTCGAGCTTATGGGAGGAGTATTTACAAACCAAATAAAAGAAGAAAATCAGAAACCTTTTAGAAGTAGTAATTTTTATTATACAAAAACCATTTGAGACATGTGGGAAGTGTTACAATACATCATTGTCCAAAATCAAGGATATGACTTCTTTTTTAAACTGTTTTTGAAACTTAATGTTTCTTTCTTGAATTTATTGAAACAAGAATGTATTGTACCATTTAACTCACACGTATATTAGTGATGTTGCGCCATGATGGTTCTTAAAGTTGGTATCTTTATTTGCCCCTTTGTTCTATTTCTATTACTTATATAGACTAAGGGGTGGGAGTTATTTATAAAATAATCTTTGTAAGTTTTTCAAAGGGAGCTAGTTTTGTATATTTAATTTGATGGTACATTAAATTCTTGAAATGTATTTACAGTAGGATAATCATAAGGTTTTTTGAGTACCGTTTTAATAATTGTTTTTTGTATTTTATATTATGATTAATTAAAGCCCCCTTCCCACCCAATACATATACAGTAAGAGGGACAGCACCAACGCGCACCATTTTTGTGTCATTTTAACGAAATTTTAATAGTATTTTGTTAATTATATTGCGTAGGTTTTCAAAAACATAGATCAGTTTTCTTAATCGTTCCACGGCCAGATTGACATGATCTTGCCATTTGACATTTTTATTTGTTATTTATAGTTATTTAATATTAGTCTTATAATTCAATTGGGTAGAGCAAATGTTGCATGTTACATTATTTTTACAGTTTTTACAATGAATCGTTATATTGAGATTTTTAGATACTTCTTCTTGCAAGGAATAATAAATATTTTTTCTGAATTAAGTGACAGAAGATTGTCATCGAACCATTCTTTGATAGCCTTTATATCATGGTTTGCTGCGATGTTAATTTTATTCCAAATATTATTCACAAGAATTATTGCAGTATCATCAGCAATACTAATTAGAATAATTCAAATCTCGAAGGGAGCCCGGAGGTTGTAGGTGGGACGTTCGCACATACGGATACATTTCAACAGATCTGGCGTCAGGGTGACACATTACCACACCGCATGTGTGAACCTCCATTATCACTTGAAGAAAATTGTTTAGCAAAATGTGAAGATAAGCGCAAGAGGCAAGCATATGTGGTGAATAGTAAAGGTGCTGTCTACATTCAACAGTGCACACAGATCGACAAGAAGAAGATTAAAAAAATAACCCATAAAAACCAAGTTTTTATTTTACTCCCTTTCTTTGTAAATTAAGTTTACCATCATGTAATTAAATCATTGATTGACTGAAAATGAAACATGTCTAGACAAATATCTATGTCAAAAATCTCTAAAAATATCTCTTTTTAATTTTATTTCTTCCCAAAAAACCGAAGTGTGCTGTCATCTGTGAACCAATTGTCATAAATTTTCGAAATTCGTAGAGAAGTACCTATTATACCTACCGACGGAGTAATTCAAATTTTAAATATTCCGTGACGTTATCAGGCCGCCATTGGTAGTAATCAAACTTTTGTAATGATTCCAATTTGAAAAAACCATTAAAATTTCTAAAAATCCAAAATTATACTATAATTATTATTATTTTTAACGAAAAATTAATAAATCTTTTTGATCGTTGCCACGAGTCTGCTTGCAAAGTTTCATCTTGATTGGATCAAGGGAAAAGGGTTAAAAATTGATCCAAAGTTTTTTCGTCAAGAAAACAAGCAAGCAGTCGCCACGAGTTAAAAGAAAGGAAGTAATAAGGTGTTTCCTCAACAAGTTGGCTGATTTTATCTAACCATCGGTTCGTAGATAGTCCTAGAATAGGCTATATGCTGGTAATATTAATATTCTTCAAGAACAGAAAATTAACTTCCCAACTATTTTTACATCTCAAACTTATATGTAATTCTTTCCAGACTGGGCGATTGCAATTCAGATAAATACAACTTCCAATAGTAATACAACCTTTGTTTCTTTTTTTTTTTTTTTTTTTTTAATTTTGCGCTTCAACAGGCCAAGAAGCCCAATTACAGAAGCGAAACATATTACAAAACACCCAGGCTTGAGCAATTCACAAAGATTAATTGTGATCTCACCGGGAATCGAACCCGTAACCCTCGGTGTGAAAAGCCAGTGTCATATCCACTGGGCTACGAGGGCCGCCAAGCAGCATTTTGCAGCATAACTGAAAACCAAGCCAAGTCGAAGTCATTATCTCTAAGTGAATACGTGTCGTGGCTGCGGGAGGAATGAATGAAAATTATGGAATTTAATATAGGATTTATTAATTATTAATTAAATATTTATTTGATTTACAAAGTCACTTGACACTACTAAATTAAACATTTTTTTTTAAATTAAATAAATTAAATTAATTAATTAATTAAACTGTTTTATTATTTATGACTCGTAAATAGACACTTTATTATCGCTTGAACACTTCACTAGAACATTCCATCCAATTTTCGCACGTATTATTCGCTTCGATTTATTTCGCTACGTAGGAACTTTTTCAGATTTTTCGCTGTCAAATTATCGCTCGGTTGGCCACCCTGGCCTTCGCAGCTCGCGCTGCCTTCACTTCTGTTTCGCTGTCAAGCGCGCTAAAGCAACAACTACTTTACTCCCGCGCGCGTCTTGTTTATATCTGGCCAATTCTGATATAGAACCTTTAAGGCGTTCTCAGTGTTTAGGAGACGATTCTCGTGGCATCTAGATTCTTGTAGAATGTTTTAGATGCTTCCTGAAAGCCATAGAATATTTTAGACCGTTTTTGATTCTTCGGTTGTCTTGTAATCATTTCAAACAATTGTCAATAGGAGTTCGAGATTCTTTTAAACCTCTTTACAATATGTTTATACAATGTCATGTTTAATACAATACATATATACATCTTATGTACTACATGAGATTGTATTTATTTCTTTTCAAAGTTCATCTCCAATTTGCAGTTAATAATTTTACTAAAAACTGTATATTCGCTGTTTTATATTTTATAATTATATGAACATTTGTTGGAAAAATATTATTTATTACGTTTATTTATCACCGGTCACTTTATTTTTTGTTATGATAAACTGAACTAGGAACTACACCGCTCCATAATAATTAAGCTTCATAAAAATAAATTTAATCAGTAATTAGTAACATTTTTTTATGTACCTACACTAATATTAGGTCCTTACATATGAAATTGGCGTTTAGTATGGGAGGAACATAAAGCCGATTTTTTTTTATTATAATATTTTTATTTAATCAAAGTATGTTGACCATTTCTATTATGGCACTTTTGCAATACTCATGAGAGTAGTTTCTCGACCTTATCTAAAAAAAAAACCATTTCGAGATCGGGAATTCTATAAGATCTTTAGAGGCGGTTTGGACTGCAACATCGGAGTTGAATTTTTTCCTTTGCAAGAAGTTATCCAAATTTCGAAAAAAATGGTAATCGGTTGGGGCAAGGTCCGGAAAGTACGGTGGATGTCTTAGACATTCCAATTGAAGCTCCTCTAATTTGGTAGCCGTCTGTTGTGCAGTGTGTGGTCTAGCGTTATCATGAAGCAGCAGTGGCCTAGAGCGATTAACCAGCCTCGGTTGTTTAGCAGCTAGCTTTTCCATCATGGTTTGCAGTTGCTGACAATAGACATCTGCCGTAATCATATGGCCAGATTTAAGATTTAAAATCCCTTCATTATTGTGCCGGTTGAGTAATGCAACGCAGCAGTCAACGCGCGTTTGTTGATTTGCTTCACTCAATTCGTGAGGTACCCACCTTTCAAGCTTTTTCACCTTACCAATTTGCTTCAAGTGGATTAAAACAGTTTTATCACTAACACCGCAGCCTGCAGCTAACTCGGATGTGGTTTGCGATGGATCCGCTTCCACAATAGCCTTCAATTCTTCATTATCAACTTTGGTCCCCGGCCGTCCACGGGGCTTGTTCTGCAGGTCGAAATTTCCAGAACGAAAACGTTGGAACCAAAAACGCACCGTGTTTTCTTTTGCGGCACCGTCGCCATACACATCATTAATCCTTCGAGCCGTTTCTGCAGCACTGGTGCCACGGTGGAACTCGTACTCGTAAATAACGCGATATTTCAAGTTTTTCATTTTGTAAACTGAGTGACGCAAAGAAAAAAACAATTGAGGAAAAAACAAATGAATTATAATTTTCAAAACACAAATACATGAGTAAATAGCTGTATAAATTTGGATTTGGAATTCCTAACCAAAGAGAAGATATTTGAGATCAAATTTGCCAGTACGGCAAAACACCAATTTCATATGTAAGGACCTAATATTATATCAACATATAATGACTGTATATCAACATGATATGACGTAATAAATAAATAACATCTTAGTTATATAAATCCTGGAAACCCGTAAACAGTAGATCTTCGAAAGCATGTTTGGGATCTATACCTGAGTATAAAAATTTGCACAGCTGCTAATAAAATAATTTATTGAATTTCAATTCCTTGTTTTATTGTGATAAATCTATAAAATTATTCCAATCGATTCCATTGTTTTGGATACTACAGAATTTATCAAGTAATTAAATAAAATACTTTGTACATATATGTAGTAGTAACTATAAGATATTCATAAAAATAATTATTTTTTAATTTTGCATCAAGGAGAAATAACTAAGAATATTTTATTTAATTCTAAATTACATAAAATATTTTTATTAATAAATACAATATTTTAATGAAATAAAATAATTAATTAAATTTAAAAAATTTAGTTACTCCAATTTTTAGTTATGATTTTAAATTATTCCAGTTTTTGATAGTAATATTCCGTAATAATAATTATGCATGACTCATGAATCTTTTACTAATGAAGTAAAAATCATATTTCGTAATTAATATTATGATGATGTAATAATAATAATTAATAATAATTTAATGACAAAACAGTCATGGAATCACTGGAATAAATGTTGTTAAGCATTAAAATCAATATGATTATACTGCTCTTCCAAGCTAGAAGGCAGTAACTAACAATAAATTCTAAAACTACTTATGAATACCATCTGGTGAATTATTTTGTTTATTTTCTAAATATCTTACTCAAAAAGCACTATTATTAAAAAAAACTGAAAAAAATTGATAAAAAAAAAATGGACAACCACAAAAACAACACTCAAATCTTAGCAAATAAGCAGTTAATATCATTTTCTTAGGCCCGGTTGTTTCAAGTTCGATCAAAGTAAGCGGTCGATAAAAGCATAGATTTTTACGAAAACGGATCGTCTGATTGGTGGAGAACGTAAAATTTCAGTTTAAACTCTACGCTTACTTTGATCGAATTTGAAACAACCGGGCCTTAGCTAAATGGCAGTAAATTCAGATACTTTCTGTAGTTCTGCTTTTTTGCAAAGAAATATATAACAGATTATATATATATTAGGATGAAGAAGCCATTGGCTTTGAAACATGTTGATTTTTTTCA